>JAXBDA010001761.1:0-50218 GCA_036023075.1 Gaultheria prostrata | reverse complement strand
AAAAATACACGGGCATAAAAATCGTGCTGGGCACGAGGCCTTGAACCTAGAGTTTGTTGCTTTGCAAAATCTGAATTAAAATACACGGGCATAAAATTCGTGCTAGGCACGAGGCCTTGAAACTAGTATGTTGTAATATGTGAGTTAAGTTCGATGTTAGAAAATAGGGATGAATAAAAAAGTTCCCATGGTTGGGTGATATTAGTAGAAGATAAAAAAAACTTACCCCCATAGCTTCTTCTACCGATTAACGGGGAAGGCAGGGTTCTTGATGTTAAAGACGTTCACATAGAGTTTTAGACGTCCTATTTTCCTTGGATCTTGATCGAGTGTGTGTTGTATTTTCTTTGATGTAGAATTGTGTAGGAATCAAAATGAAGAGATTATTGAGAGACCGTTTGTCACCGAATCTTTTCTCTAAGCCACGGGCACAACACTCGTGCATAGCATGAGTAGCACCATCCTTCTACCATCCCTCTCTTTATGTAATGTATCAATAACTGAAAATTACAACCAACGGATTAAACCAACCGTGCATAGCACGGGGTAACTCAACTAGTCTTCAACATTCTCTCTCCCACGGCCCCACCCCATGTCATAGCGTGGTGTTGTGCTCACACGATGTGACCCAGTTCTCTGAGCCATTTATATTGTCCATTTGTTCGGCTTAGGGACTTTGATTGTCCATGCCAAAAATGAGATTATTCGGACATCGACAAAAATGAACAAAATATGTTCTTTTTTTATATGATTTCAGGAGCAAATGAATTAACTTGAATAAAAATGTGTTTCGTTCATGTTTATTTCGATGTCTGATCAAACCTCATTTTCTACAGCTATAAAAACTCGACGAGCGGCAAAATGAACTGTTTGATTAAACACGAAGGGCCAGGATAGACCCCATCATCCAAAGAGGAATTCGGGGACATTGTAGTCAGGAACGGATTTTCAATGGGGCACGTGGGGTCACATGCCCCCACCCAATTTCAGTTTTTTGTTTTTTAAAGAAGAAGGAAAAGCACATATTGCACATCTATATTAACCACACAAAAAAAAAAGCACTAACCGCCCCTTTGGATAGTGAGAAATGATGAGATAAGTAATTGGAGTCCTTGGTGAGATTTGGTGAGAAGGGGGAAGAGCCAATCAAAAAAACAAATTATACTACTTTTTTCTCTATTTCTCACCAAAATATTCAATCCAAATTTGTGATTTGGCTCTCTCTTTTCTTATGAAATTCCTCTATTAAAAGGGGCTGTAAATTTGTGTTTGAGCTAAATAGATTTGGACGGAGGAGATGTGTTCGGCAGGGCCTACCAAGCGGAGCGCTCAGCAGAGCTCCCATCTCCTCTCTTAACTACACTTGGCTGTTTGTCAATGATTCTAAATGATAAATTTCCGAATTACCAAAAAAAAAATTTGATTCTAAATGATGATATCCAGAAGCAATAATAGTGGTATCATTTGATGTAATGCATTTACTTAGCTCTTGTTGACACAGTTTGTTAACGGACGTGTCAACTGAGCGATTAATATTGACTCTCCCTCCAGGGCGCAATTTTTCAGTACCGAGAGAGTACCACGTGGTACCCCTCGGCGCATCTAGGCAGTTTATTTTGGCTTTGGGCGGTCCGAATTTGGAGAGAGAGTGAGGAGAGATGGTGTTTTAATCTCGGTTGTCCAATACACTTTTGGACGGCCCGGATACAACGTTCGGGTACTACCCAGGCTTGGCCACGTGGTAACCTAACCGGAAGGTGCCCAAAAAAATTTCCCCTC
Organism: Gaultheria prostrata; assembly: GCA_036023075.1. NCBI lineage: Eukaryota > Viridiplantae > Streptophyta > Magnoliopsida > Ericales > Ericaceae > Gaultheria > Gaultheria prostrata. The sequence continues at coordinate 48,439 of JAXBDA010001761.1, read as the reverse complement.
CAGGATAGCTCAAGAAAACAACAGGACAAAAAAAAAAAAAAAAAAGGTACAAATGTGTTTGGCTGAGAAAAAAAACAAAATTGGACTCTGTTCCATTAGACCCAATTAGCATTGAACTCGTGTTGTGCATGACGTAATAAATTTTTATTGTGTTTGATAATTTTTACTATTTTCCTAATTCCGATGGAAATTAATAAAAACGGGTTGTGAAAAGAAATATAACTATCTATTTAGGAGTATTAATTTTTACTCTTAGTTGGTTCTTCCTTCTCGATGGAACAGAAATTAAAATTGGCTGTTGTATGTGTGTTAAAATCTAAGCGCACGTGGTGATCGACTCGAGGAACCTTGAAAAAGTAGCGGGAATTGTAATACCCAGATTTTGGGGAGGGAGAAGTCGATCACTACGTGCGCTTAGTGTATTAACACTCACCAAAGGCTAATTAAGTAGTTAGGTTAATTACATGCCTTCTCAGGTATACCTTTCGAGGCTAAGTGTTTTGATCGAAAGGGGGTCTATAGTTAATTAATCGGATGGGTCATTACACGTAATATGTTACATCACACAGTGTTTTGGCAAAATTTTGGTTTTTTCATTTTTTTGTCATTATTCAAAAATTTCCCGTATTTGTTAGTTTTGCGTTCATTTTTTTTATGAATTATTAGTTTGTCTCGACGAGAGGAATCTAAAAAATAAAAGACTGCGATTTGATTTTGTACGTTGGATTTATTTTGGGAAATTATTTCGTAGAGAAAGAGTAGTGTAAAATGGTTTCCATTTTAAAACCATAAATCGTGGGAAAATTTATATTTGTATGATTACGACTATCCTAAATTTCCATATGAATTATCCCACAAATCAAGGATTAATTTGGAATGGAAGATACAGTATATGTAGAATTTAGATTTCCATTTTCAACTTTTAGGTAGAGAGTTTGAAGTTAATTTTAGAGAAATTTTATGTTTGGAAATTGGTAATATATCCTCCACCATTAAATGTCATATCACTTGTTCAAAAATTCAAAGAAACCGTCTTCCAAATATGTAAAAGAATTAAATCCCTGAGCATCTTCAAAAATTGGTAATATATTATACAGTACTTAATATTTTAAAAAGCCATTAGTTGTTTGGATACAAAAAACTGACCAATAACCTGTCATATTTCCTTTGACTTCACAAATTTCAAAATCAATAAGATATGGCAAGTACATTTCTTAGATTTGCAAGAAAAAATCCAGTCGCCACATCCCCTCACGCTAAATCTCCTGACGAAAAGTCGTTCTGTAATAATATAAGATACACAAATAAATAGATTAGCTCGGCCCAACAAGGAATCACACCATTTTTTTTTCCACATTTTTTTTTTTGGCTAATAAAGAAGCATCATTCACCCAAAAATGTATGTATGCTAAAAAATGACAGATGAAACAGGAAAGTAGGCTAGCGGTTATCTCCTGGTTCTCCCACAAGCGAGACCAGGGTTCGAGTCTCGGCAGAGGTGTTTGGGGTTTAGGGCTACGGATAGCTTCTAGACCCTCTCTGGACTAACTTCCTAACTCCTCCGCTAACCCCATTGATGTATATCGAATGGCGAAAAAAAGGAAAGTAGTCCTTCCATGTTAAGACAACCCCAGAAATCCAGGGTAATCTAGGGTGAATTAAGTCAGAAAAACAAAGAGTCATCGACGCGTTAGTGGTGGGAATTAAATTTGTGCTAATAACTTGAACCAATCATAAGGAAAGGTGCATATAAAAGAGAGTTTAGCTCCAACCCCACAAAACAGAAAAACCAAAACCTCTCTTTCTCTTTTCTAACAACTTCTTTGTAATTTACCCAAAAAAAAAAAACTACTTCTTTGTAACAGAAAATATTTGCAGCCCAATTTTGAGAGGTTGCAGTTAACAGAAATTTTAACAATGGCCAGCATGGGGAAAGGAGCTATCGCAATTCGCGTTTTGATTGTGTTGTGTTTAGCTCTGGTCTCTTGCGAGGCCAAGGGTAGGGGTGGTCATGGTGGCGTCGGCCTGAGGGGAGGCGTTCCTGGTGCGGTCATAGGGAAAGAGTTTAATGTTTTGCAATATGGTGCCTTACTTGGAGGAGAAGATGACAGCACCCAGGTAAATTTTGCGAAAACTGTTAATGTGACAACGGTAACAGAATTTGTCAACAAAATGATAGTCGTAAAGATAATTGTGTTCTTTCTTACAACTCGGTATCTGGCTCAATAAACCGATTCATTTGATACACGTACCCCATATTTTATTTTAATTTACATGGCATGCAAAATATTTTTGCAGGCTTTCATGCAAGCATGGATAGCAGCATGTTCCTACACCGGAAGTGCCCGGGTGGTTATTCCAAATGGGGTTTTCAAGGTGGCCGAAGTCATATTCAGTGGCCCATGCAAAAACCCAACTCCCATATTGGTACAAGTTATTGGGACCGTAAAAGCGGACTCGGATCTTTCTAATTACCCGGATAAGGGATGGATAACGATCACCCAGGTAGACGGAGTCAGGATCTTTGGTGGTGGAACTTTTGATGGACAAGGTCAGAATGTATGGAAGTACGATGACTGCAAAACGAACTCCGACTGCGTCCATCTCCCTGCCGTAAGCTTCTAATATACTAACTCATCAAGATCCTCACAACACTGAAAAATCGGGTTATACTTGTTTCCAACATTTCTATTTTGTTCGTCTCAATATTTATGTTTTGTTTGTTGCCTGTTCACAGACTCTACAAGTGGTAAATGTGAAGAACGCCCGTATTCAGTGGCTCCATTTGGTTAACGCCATGGGATTTCACATGCACATATCGGACAGCGAAAACGTTAGGGTAAACCGTGTTGACATTACGTCCCCTGGAGAGAGCCCAAACACTGATGGAATCCACGTTAGCAGATCTCATACTGTCAAAATTGGAAGATCCAGCATCGCCACAGGTGATGATTGCGTCTCTATCGGCCAGGGAGCTATGAATGTCACTGTGAAAAAAGTAACCTGTGGCCCAGGACACGGAATTAGGTATTTATTCGATTAAAGATGTACTATATAAAAATAGATACGTACGCATGTACTCGTATATATTGGAAAATGATTTTCGCACTTTTTTTTTTTACAACAGTGTGGGAAGCCTTGGGAAGTTGCCTAACGAAATGGACGTGAGAGGAGTTCTAGTTTCAAACTGCACCTTGACGGGCACAACAAACGGCGTTAGGATCAAAACATTTGCCGCATCAGATCCGAGTAAAGCTTCAGCAATAGTGTTCAACAATCTTATCATGAACAACGTCAAGAATCCCATCATCATTGACCAATTTTACAGTAGCAAATCCAGCGACATGGTTAGCTTTCATGCTAAATACTATATTTGTTGCAGTTGAACTTGCGATAAATATAATGTTGAAAAGTGGGTTTTAAGCAAATCAACATTCATAGTCTGTTCTTTTTCATCGATTTTTTGAGGGACAAACACGTCTGATTGATGTTTTCAGAATCTATTCTTAAAAACAATTTTGGAAAACAATTTTTCTCAAGTTATAAAGGCGAAAATGGGGAGACTAATTCGTGTCTCAAAATGATTCTACGTGCAGCCTTCTCGTGTGAAGATCACCGATGTTACGTACCAGGACATAAGGGGAACAACAGCCACACCAGTTGCAGTCAATCTCATGTGCAGCAAGTTGGTTCCTTGTGACTTGAAATTCATCAACATCAATTTGAAATCCGGTGGGCCGGTCGCCTCTGCGTGCACAAACGCACAAGTCGGATACACTGGGATACAAGTTCCACCACCTTGCAAGTAGATGATTCTTGATTGAGGAGATTATGAACCTGCAAATAAATAATTTTGTAGAGAAAAGAGGGGAATTTGGGGAATTCAAATTTGAAGTTTCAAGTTAGGAGTTGCAAATTTTTGTCTTCATATTGAAGACGTGTTTCATGAATACTGTAATTAATTAGTAAGTAATGTTTTTATATCGAAGGGATTTAATTCAGTTCAACTAGACAATCATGAGCCATGTACTTTACTAATAATCTAGACGAATTCACCCTTCAACCATAACCAGGAATCAACGTCTTCGTTCCGGAAACAAATCAAAAAAGAAAATGTAAACGAAAGGGAAAAAAATTACATCACTACCTCAAGCTATGAAGAACCAAGATGAAGTCTAAACTTCTCCAAATAAGATTAAAATTACAGATTACAAATACTATGGTGTCCTTTACTTTGTTCTTACTCACTTTCACCTCATGCCCGTGCCCGCCCAAACCGACAATAAATCCCCAGTGAACCATATTTTTTCACATCTAGTCTATAAACAAGAGATATACTACTATTATTGTTTCATAATGGAGCAGTTTGGTCCCATATTTTGATATTGTTCGAAGAATTCAACCTGCAACCTCTTCTCACAGGTTAGCACAACAATGTCTACTCATCCAAAGGTAAACCATGTAATTGAGTAATGCAACCTCTCCTACATCAAAGGAAAACTACCGTGTTTTGCAGAGAGGAATCGCCTTGAAACAAAATCTGTAGGAAATAGGAATCATCAATCTAAAGCAGCACAGATGTTCCAGAGTTACTTCTCTTTCACCAAGTCCCTAGGAAGATCCATAGTCTCAATCATGCCAACAATATGTAAAACTGTATCCATAAGAGCATATCCCCTAAATGAAACGAACTCCCAAAACCTCACTTCCTCACAAAACAGTGCAACTACAAGTCTATTTTCCTTCTTACTTTCCGATGTCTGTAAAAAATCCTTAGATAACCACCTTCCAGTACCAAAGTGCTATTTCCAAAATACAGCATCTGAACCAAAAATGCCAGTTGATTTTAAACTTTTATAATCACTTGACCAAAGACCAGAGGCGTAAAATTCTTAATAATACCACTACTCCAATGAAAAATGAAAACAAGAAGGTTGACGAAGGAGCATCCAAAGTGCAGAGAAAGTCGACAAGGAGATGTTTCCCAAGGGGCTGAACCATAAGCTCCATTCAAGATAGACTAGACCATACTAGCATCTCAAATAATTGCCTATGCTGGGTCCCTAACAATCTTTCAGGTGCCTTATACTCAATGTGAAAGAATCATTTGTGTTCCATGGTCTTTGAGGGTGATTAGTGATAACAAGTAATGACTAAATATTGGATCGTCCCTTTACTGAGGAAGCCTAGGAAGCTCATGAAGAAAGAATAGTTCGACATGAACAAGGTTCTGTCTTAAACGTATAAGCAGTTTCATCGTTTCATACTCAGATGGCAGGGTAACCCTCTTTTTTGTTGCTAACTTCGATTTCAGAAGACAAACTGATGCCAATGGATCAAGAAATTTGCTCTAAATACATCCACAGTTTCTCATAGGAACCAGAATCACTCGGCCCCACAGGGAACTCGAGGGAAGGAAGCAAGATCACTGTTAGAGCCAAAGTTTATATAGCAACAACTATTAGTGCCAACGAAAATATAACATACAAGACACACTGCTGTAGCACTGAATTTTCTGAATCCCTTCTAAACAATAATTCTGCGGTACATTTTCAACGGCTTCCGTCTTACTGCATCAAATAGGATGTAATTCATTGGGTAGAGAAGACACCTGAACCCCAAAACTACTACTTCCATTTTCAAAGCTCTTAATGACAAGTATTCAAACAGCTAAAAACTGCGTTCATCAGTACCCACGTACCACACATCATAAACAAGTCAACCATTGACATACGCAAGAATCTACTACTTTAAGTATAAGTATAGACAATGTGATCTCACAAATAGCTAACCAAGCAATGCATTACACCGTAGAACATAGTCCAACAAACAAGATTACAAATTACTGGGATCCAACTGAACATATGTACATACACAAAATGACATCATAATGGCTCACGAAGTAAACTAGATTACACATTGTTTACATTAAATAGCCAATTACAACTTACGAGGATCCAGAAGTTAAATGGGGCATTCGAGATGAGATAGAGCTAAATCATCAGCACAATGCAGTGACCACATTTTGCTGACCATGTCGAAACATCGACATCAAAATGTAGTCAACATAGCATTACTGAATCAGCCGACGGCACAAAAGCTCATCGGAACCTTACACTCCCCCCGACAGAACCTTCTTTACGGCAAAGCGCAAGCAATTAGAGAAGGTAATCCAAGAGATCACCTCATAAAAAGCGTAAAACGCCGAAAACGGCCAATTCTTCGACCCCTCGTTGTCCGACCATCCCAGCCCGTCAGAATTCCCCCGCCCGCCACCGGCCCCACCGGCCCAACCGAACGAACCACCGCTATCGCCGCCGCCGTCGGCGCCGGAGGGGAACTCGCCGCCGTCTTCCAGGTCATCATAACCGCCGCCGCCGCCGCCTGCTGTGAGGGAAATACGCCTCGTGCGCCTCTTTTTCCGAACCTCCTTTCGAGGCAAGGTTTTCAAGGCTGATTTGACCGGAGGTGGGCAGAGTGAGGCGGAGATTTGGAGGGCTAGGTTGGGGGAATTGGTGTAGGCTAGGGTTTGGATTGAAGGGAGAGTGACGGCATCGGCGAGCAGAGAGATCTCCATGAGGCGAATGAGGGTTTTGGGCTTGGAATTGGGAAAGGTGAAATGGATAGGTTGTAGAGTTGGGGTTTTTGGGGGAAACGAATAGGGCGCGTAAAAAGGTCAGAAACTCGAGAAACCAAAAAGTTGGACTGTTAGACTGTTGGGAGCTCCACGAAGAAAAAATAAAGGTAAATTACACCCCCAAGAGTGTCTGACTTTGGGAGTAATTCCCTAGACACATTCTACTAATTTAAAAAATCAAAAATCAGTTTATTGTATTTTTTAGGATAGGTCATCCCCTCATAATACATCACATAAAAAACTAACGCGTATTTCAAGCTCTAAAATGTATAAAAAAGCAAAAAAAAAAAGTTAGTGGCACACCCCCTTACTTTAGGAGTTCGATTCTCCATAGGATAAGTACATTTGCTAAGTAAGGGGCCGTGACTGGTGTGGATTGCACCAGCTTCCTTTGAGATTTGGGTTATACAGTGAGTCCAATTAGTGGCCTGGACTGTTTCTCGGTAATAAAAAAAATTTAAAATCAAAGTAATTTACACCAATCTCCCATGAGATTTTTGACCTACATTGGACCCTCAATTTTTTATAATTAATTACATCGGCTTTCCTTTAATGAGGATAATTTAAGCTCAATTACATCTATATGTTACACTCCCTCCTTCCCAATTTGTTTGTCCCTTTTGGGGTGGGTTTTAAGAGCATGTCCAATGAGGATGGATATGGGGTTGTATAGTCATAATCCATCCCCAATTTTACAACCCCTTGCTCCAAATGGAGATGGAAAACGAGATGGAAAATAGCAAAGATGGAAAAGGAGATGGATATTTCCATCCCCATATGACTGCAACTATAATTGACACCTCTTCAAAATCCAACTGCCATCAGCCTGAAAGTGAACCGGAGTGAACCTGTGATTCCCGGAATTTGACCGGAATTGCAAGAACTCACCGGAATATGCAAAAACTCACCGGAATATGCAAAAACTCACCGGAATCGAAGAGAGAGGGGTTTTCACATGTGGAGACTGGTGTGAGAGGGAGGGTTTTGTCGGCGTGGAGAGAGAGAGAGAGAGAGAGAGAGAGGTCGATTGGGTTTGCTGTCTATCAATTAGAAACAGAGAGAGAAGGAAGAAGATAAGAAAGGAAAAATTATTGGGTGTGGTGAGTGTATTGTGCAACTCAATCCAATGGCTAGAATTGAATACCAACGGCTAGATTGAAAATTTTGGACGCAAGTTGAAAATTTAAAAAAAAAAATCATGCGGACTCAAAATATGTTAGACATGCGTAGTTGAGTAGTCGTTGAATTGAGATTGAGAAATTAGTAAAAATGAGGTGGAGGGAAAAATTAGTTAAAATTTGGAACCCTTTGGTCCTATTTTAGAACCCCCACTGGAGAGGGGGTGCCAAAATCTAACATCAAAAGTTAGTTACCCACCTTTTAACCAATTTTTGATGTTAAAAGTGGGCATTGACTATAGCTATTATACATCTCCATTGGACTTGCTCTAAGGGGTGTGAAAACTTTGTATTGTCTTTTCTATTTTGCCCCTAAGTCCAATCAAAATTACTGTGGTCAATTTGTGAGGCTAATTTTTTATATGAAACTCAAAACATATGCAATATGGATCTTGTTTGATAGATATCAATTAGTTTATTATACAAAGTTTTCAAAATCATTAGAACCATTATAAAATAAAAAAGATAATGGCCAAACAAATTGAGATGGAAAAAATACTTTTTGAGGGTAAAACTGGAAAATAACCATATTTTGATGGATGTTTTTAGAAATTGGACAAATATTTTGGGACATCCCAAAATAGAAAGAAGGACCAGCAATTTGGGACGAATGGAGTAGTATTCTTTTAAATTTGTAGATTTCAAGTTACTGATCTTAAAAACAAAAACTTTGTGTCGCGTCCATTTTGAAGTTCACCTGATTCAAGAGTGCTCTCTAACTAATTTAGTCATAAAAAAAGTCTTACTTCCCAGGTAGGGCAATAAATGAATTGAGTCGTTCGTGAACTATTTGAAATTCGACTCGGTAAAGGCTCGTTCGAATTCGATTCGGATACTAAACAAACTGAACCTGAACCTGAATTTTATGCTCGTTTGATAAACGAGCCAAACCTGAACTTAACAATATTTGGCTTGATTAGGCCCGTGAACTTATATTATATGCGTATATCTCATAAGAATTTCATATGTAATCTTGAATATGTATAAACTTTCCATATACGTAATGAAATTTTTTAACTTGTACATGTATAAACTTACAAAAGTATTATAAACTTAAATTTTAATATGTTTTCATAATTTTATATATGTATAGACTTCTTTGTGTATAAAATAAAAAATTTATTTCAAGTTCTAAACTTGTACAAGAGTATAAGTATCTAATATTTTTGACTCGTTAAGGCTCGTGAATAAGTTTGAGTTCGATCCAAACCTCAACAAGCTCGGCTCGTCAAATTTTCTTGGAGTTGGAGCTCGGCTCAAGTTCATTTAAAAACTTAATGAATGAACCTGAACAGTCTAAAATTCAGCTCGTTTACAACCCTATTTCCTGGTATGGATTTCTCGGGGCAACATAAAATGTGGGCCACCCAAAGGTTTTTTGAGGTCAATAACTAAAATCCACATAACGGAAGAATAGAGGAATGGATTTAAATGAGCTAAATAATCACCATTCAAGGAGAATAGTGTAATTAGTTCAAAAGCTGAGGGCGAAGTGTATTTTTCAGAAACCTCGGTGGAGGTTGGTGTAAATTAACCAAAAACAAAAGTTGGACCGTTGGCAATTTGGCATCACGATTCACGTGAGAATTTTTGTATGTGCCCAGCCTCGTAACATAATGGGGAAATGACCTAAACATGGTACTAGGAGCAAATTATGAGTGTGATACCCACAATATCTCTCCCTGATTGAATTTTTTTTCCCAACACCCCCCGGTTCTCTCTCTCCCTGTTTCTCACCTGAATCTACCCTCCTCTCTCTCTCTCTCTCCTCCACTGATGCTGTTGAGAGAGAATCACCCATAGAGATAGAAGATACATGTCAAATTCAGGAAACAAGAACTCGTATTGATGAACGAATGATGAACAGATTGCTCGAGTTTGGCTCCTCCAATGATGAACGGATCGCTTGAGTTCGGGAGGTCCAGATCCAAGTTTGTCTACTTGTTGGACAATGAGATTGAAAAGCTCAATGCATTTTTCATGGGACAAGAACTCGTATTGAGACTTTTCCTCTGTGTTTTTTATTTTATTTTTGTAAAACAAAGAAAAAGAGAAAGGGGAAGGGGGTTAGTGAGATCTAGAACTTTACCAGTCAAAAGGGTATTTTTTTTTTACTATCAGGTGTTTGTGTAAATGTTTGAACCAATTCCTCTAACAGAAAAGTCTCCATTCTTCATCATATTTTTCCTCCAGGTTGTACGCATTCTTCAAAGAGCAATGTTTTTAGAAAAAACCAATGTAAGGAAAATAGAAAATAAGAATTCAGTGAAGAACAGTCTGGTGTTGGTTGTTAAAATAAGAAATCACTGATTTCTTAAGCTAAATGTTCCAGAAATGAAAATTCGTGTCGTTCCTAACCTAGTCCTGTAGTCCTTCAATCAAACATGAAAAAAGGCTTTTTTTTTTTTTTTTTTTTTTTTGGGAATTCATACTGTACTCCTCCTTTACAGCATGTATTCTGTCCATGACCCATGTAAAATGGGTATTTCATGAATAGTATTACAGGTTCACGAGTAACATCCCATGAGATTAAATATGGTATATACCCAATTTAATGAGAGGTAACCTCCCCAAGAAAATAAATCGAAGGCCACCATCGTACAAAATGGATTACAAAAACACATTTTCATCTGAAGCCCGAGAAAATTAGATTATTATGTCCGAGATGAATTTTAGTACATTGAGTGAATGAAATATACTGTTAAGAAAATTATGCATTCTAACTTGCGAACTCCTAATTTAATATAGCTGGATAGGAAAGATTTTCACACTTCTAATTTAATATCTAAGAAAGAAATTTTTAGATTTTTAAATTGGTCTAAATTGCAAATTGATTAGCAGTCACTTCAGAAATTTTGATACTATAATTCTAGACAAATTGAATTTGTATACATCTACCTTAATTAAAATATCTGTATAGAAACGTAGAGAGATCCGAAAGATTTCCTTTCATTAGAAAAAATAAGAATACTAAAGATGCGCTAGATATATACTCCATTTCGAACAAATTCACAGAGAAATCGGTAAATATCTTTGACGTCGATGATTTCAACCTTGAAGAGCGAGAAATGGTTTTTTCGACTCGACTCATCACTATAAAAAAAGAAAAGAAATATTCCAAATTGGCAAGAAACAAAGGAAGTAATAAAAATTCAAATCTATCCATTGGTAGACAATAAAATTTATTTGAAGAGCGTCCTAGGCTGGACTTCTCTTCTAATGGCTACTTCCAATTGCCACATAGGTAAGCAGATTTTATATCATGCATAAAAAAAGCTTCTTCCCTATTTGTTCTTCAATGACTTAGAAATTATTTAAGTTTTGCTTCCACCTATATGCTCTGACAATGTTTCGCATGAATCAAGGGGTTGGCCTAGTATTCAAGGCTCGGGACTTAGAAATTTGCTCTCTTATAAGATTTCACGTTCGAAACCTCTTAGATGTTATCAACTCAATTGGGGTTAGTACGTACAGAGTTTTTCTCTAACTTTAATTAGGACCCCTACTAGTAGACGCTAGAATTGGTCTTCCCAATGTACACGTAAGCCTATCTAGACACCTCTAACGAAAAAAATAATGTTCAGCATAACCCATAGAGAAAGTCAAATCTAATAAAACAAAACCAAATTTAAAAAGGAAGGGGCTCGATAGCTTTGACTGCTTGAGGACCAATCAAGCAATGCCACGTGTAAAGACAAACGGTAACCTCCATTCTCAGCAAACTAATCCACTTTTAAAAACACATTTTCTCTGCCCCTCTGTTTTCTTAACCGCTTCACCCACATTAAAAGGCAAAAACATAGTATCAGCGTAACCTACACACACCAAAGCCATATTACATATGTTCATCTATCTCTCTCTCTCTGAAAAATGGGGATTGTGAGAGAAGAACCAGATCTCAAAACCCAGTTAGTAACAGAGATTTGCAACATATCGAGGCGTGCCATCGCGTGCGCTCATCAGCACGGTGGCGACCGAAGTAGATCTCCGTTCATTGACTGGTACCTAATTCTTCGAGTATGTTTGGTTCTTCAAAAATGTTTCTTTGTTCAAACTTCAGAACAGTTTCAGAGTTTCTGATTTGTTATAAGTTTATTGGGTTTTGATAGGTCGAAGAAAATGCCGGCTCGGATGTGATTAGAAAGCAATACCATAGACTTGGTAATTTTATTTTTTTCTTGATGGATGCAGGCATATAGATACCTACTTAAAGTATTTACATTTGTATGTTTTGTTTTCTTGGCAGCTTTACTACTGCATCCTGACAAGAACAAGCATCCGAAGGCCGAAGTTGCATTCAAGCTTGTGTCAGAGGTATGTTTTTGTAGATAGTCTCCTTCACGATTACGTTCGATAGATTAGTCATCGGTCAATGTAAAGATTGTCACTATACATGCATTTTATTTATGCAAGTAAGTAAACTCATAGAGGTAACAATAATAAGATCGATACTACTAATTTTTGAAACTATGAGTCGTCGTGATGATCTAGTTTGAAATTAGACCAGAAGAACATCAGATTATTCGTGCTAAAATTCTGTAAAATTATTCGTGATTGGGCATGTACCATTTGTATTTATCATGAAAACTATGTGATTCGACACTCTAAAACCTAGACAAGGCATGAAATTACACCAAGATAGGATGTGATACAAACAGAAGTTTCGTACTTTGTTTGGGATACAAAGACACACACAACAACACGTTTCGTACTTTGTTTGGGATACAAAGACACAAACAACAGCACACGAATCACTCGTGATTTAAAAACAGTCACTACGGATTTTTCTAGCTCAAAAAACTACTGTATTTAGATTGTGAGAAAAAAACTGATGATTATGGCAGGCCTATGAATGCCTTTCTCGAGATGCCAAAAGAGCAGAATTTAACCTGGAGAGACAAGGTGGCCGCTGCATTGAGTGCAATAGAGCTCCATCTGCAACAAGCAATGCTCACAGTCGAAAAAACAAGCAAGGGTTTAAAGATCTCAGAACCAGATTTTTGGAAGAGATCAAGGTGATAGAAAATTGTTTGAGAGCTACCAAAGCATCAACAAAAGAATTCTCAATTTTCAACACAAGAAAAGAGCACCCGATTTTCAATCCATCTGATTACCGCTTCACAGGTTACCCTCACCAGAGGACAGAGGGATTCACAAGAAACCCGAGAGCTTTCGCTAGTTGAGGATGGCGCCCAGAGGAAATGTGACAACCGAGTCTTTGAATTTAGATCCCCACCTGAATCAATTAAGTTCAGATCTTATTAATCTCTGTTAACAAAGAGTTCAACACTAGATGGATGTCCGTGTCATTTCTTGTACAGCAGTCCAGCATTCTGCATCTTACTACAATAACACATTAGATACAAACACAATTATTTTCATGAAGACTTAGAATTTGACATCAAAAATCTGCATTAAACTCCAAAACAGAAGTCAGCTGAAAATTGCTGCTATAATAATGCCCTTTCAAAAACAATTTCCATAATGTTTACAAACTTCCCCTTCCATTCCGAGCCAGAATATAGAGCTCTCTGATGTACTTTTTTGTCATTCAACAACTGCGTATTAGGTTACTTTTAAGTAAAAATGATTCTCTGGTAAGGATTCAATCAAGTCAATCCCTATACTAGTCCTCCTTCCCTTCTGTTCCGTAGGAGTGCATTCTTGCCTTTATATATCACTACCTTTGCCTTTCCACTTAGAAGTCTTCCTCTTTCAATGCTACACTCCCTTCTGGCCCATTCATAGATCAACCCAAGACCGTCCATTAGGAGCTGCACAAACTACTGCAGAACCGTAAACACAGCACGAGCTCCATAAAAAATTGTCTAGTTGTACAAATTAAATTCATCATTTTTGGAAAGCAGCAAACTCAAGTATTATGGAGTAACCTGTGACCTTGCGTCCACATTTCTCCCTTTTGCCAGTTTAAAGCCTTTTCTCCATAGGGTGAAAATTGGGCCAATCTAATCCGCTCTTCGCATGTCCTGCTATGATTAAAATCCTTAATGAGTTTTGCCTCTTTTGCTTTCTATGATTAAACCAGTTGCAAATCCACACGCATGACTGATATTAGAAGTAAGGCAATGATCTAACTGGTGCAGAACTAATATAAGAGCAGCATATGTCATGGCTATGCAACAATAAGTCAAAGTCTAAAAAAGATTAGAGAATAGACACCAACAAGGATTTACACATGACTAAATACTTTTTGATGAACTGTCACTGCCATTATTGTGCCATATATATCGACATGGTTAAAGTATCGCTGTCATAGATATGCAACAAATGGATCAAGCCAACAGAGAATAGACGAGCAGCATACCAAATCAACGATTTTACACTTACTCGGACTTTTTGGTTAATAATTTAAAATATCCCTGCCAGCAATATCACTATGGACCTTATATTTAGCCCTTCAAGAACAAGGAAGGTAGTGAAAGAATTGAAAAACCTTATGTACAAGAAACAAACACCAAGATAACTAATTCTTTTTGCTGGTCTACTACGAGATTGGACAGGTTTTTCAACTCTTCCTCAGAATTTTCAGATGACTGAGGACGGCTCAAAAAACAATTCATTGAGTCGTCTTATCATGTGACAAATATGGATGATTTTTCCTCTCCGCATCTATCGGTGAAAGTTGCATCCAACAGGTAAGAGAGGGTGCCATCCTTTATCATTCAGTTCAGAGCATCTTCATTGGTGTTGTATACCTGGAATATTTTAGCGCAAAAGTTGATTTTTATAGAGATTTGCTACAAAGTTGCTCCAATTGTAGTGTTCTATTACCAATGGGTAGCGATTAGGCACAAGTTTGCACTGCCCTATTTTAATACTCCAAAGTCCTAACATTACTAAACTCGCAAGTAGACAAACTATTATGCTGCAAATACAGCAGCTTTGGTTTCCTTGAACAAACATTTTCAGAATGTTTAAACACCACTAACAGACATGCATCATATAATCCCAAGGATTGGCCCAGTGGTCAAGGCCTCGGACTTAGGGATCGGCACCCTCCTAGGTCTTAGGTTCAAAATCTCCTAGGTATTATCAAATCATGCGAGGTCAGTCATACAGAACTTTATCCCAGCTTTAATTGGACCCGCTAATGGAATGTGGGATTATTCTTCTAGAGATTAGTCAAGGTGTAAGTAAGGTGAATGAACACTTTGAGCAGCAACAAGCTCAGCTGCACTGACTAATATACGCCCGGTGCACAAAAGATAGAAAATTTATGTCTTTCGTCCAGACACGAGCGTCAAGCTTTCTAGCACATACCGCAAAGGTCGTAAATTTAATAAAGCTAATCAATGGTAATGAACTAAACGTTGAGAATATGTTACGCAAACAGCAAACAATTCAGCATCTGCAAAATCAATGGATTCAATACTAGCATTTTTTTAACATAAAAGTTGAGGATATGTTTCCTTCTTCTGATAACATAAAAATTGAGCAATGGTGAAAAAGAAACAAGACTCATCGTCGACGAGGAAGCGTTCGTCGCCGGTGGGGTCGGTCTTCGTCGTCGGTGGTATCGTCTTCTTCTCTGTATCAAACGAGACGAGAGGGGAAAGGGGCGAAAGTAAATGTGTGGAATTTGGGGGTTCTTTTAATTTCCACGTCATGCCACAGGTTGAACCTGTGGCATGTCCCAAAAACCGGCGTCGTTTAGTTCTTAAAAATCTTAGAGTACTAAGGACAAGTTCTACTTAAATTGACCATTATTTTATAATCCAAAACATCTTTCTTGTAACAATTATTATTACACAAATGATGTATGAATATCTTGTAAATAAAAAATATATTAATACTTAATCTAAATGAATTTCTATTTCTTAAAATGGATTTGGATACATTGAATCATATCTTCTTGCACATCAACAACTTTTAGGAGACTTTAAGTACGCTTTCTATTTATCTCAATGATAGTTTATTGATCTGAGACATTCATATTGTAGAACGCAGAAAAATACAAATCAAGTAAAAATTTCATATTAATTGAAAATGAATTAGTATTTGGTCTTAATAAACTTATATTTCTTAAAATAAGTTTAGTTGTACGGAATAAAAACCATAATAACTGATAGTACTTCCCTTTCTCCCCAAATCGTTGCTCCCTCCGGCCTCCAATGGGCTGGGCTTGGTTCAACACGGAGACGACGCCGTTTTCAGCGGGCATGCCTCCTTTTAATTTCCTTTTTTTTTTTCTCCTTTCCTTTTTAACCATTTTTGGCTGAAAACTGTGAGGAAAAATAACATATGACATGCTAAGACCGAGAGTATTCACATTGGCCTCCCCAAAACCGTGTATCAACGTGCGTGTCATCTCATAAAACGTGATAAAAATGTGATCTCATTTGCATATTAAAGAAAGTTTAATTTTTAATAGTTGTTCACTCGATATCGAGATGTGTTTGAAGATAGAAAGAAATATCATGTAACGCTACCCGCCCGTTAATCACCTTTTCTCTGTCGATTTTGTGTCTCTTTGTTTATGTAATTTAAGAACAAAATCAGAGAGTATTGTCTAGGATCCACCAGAAATGGTCAGAGGCCCAACAGCTCAACTTGAGCCGAAGCCCACATCTGATCGGGCCGATATTCCATTTCCCGTTTCTCTTTCTACACAATTTCACCAAAACTTATTTAAATGGGATTTTCTTTTTAATCTATTTTTGCATGAAATCCTTGGTTCTCAAACTTTCTCTAGCTATTTTTATCTACATTTATTTGTTTGATGTCCAGCCCAATAGACCAACAAATCTGGGAAAATTCACTTTTGTGCGTGTTTGTTATACATGAGACTCCATTATCAGATGAGTCAACTAAAGATAAGATTCATCGTAATGAGAATTTTAGATGAAGAAAAACCTCTACATAAAAGAGATAGGTGTCTTAAGAGTTATATAAACTCTCTCTATATAAACGTTCTTTCCATATGTGCCCATTTTTGTCTTAAGATAAGATTCACTCTCTCTATATAAACTTTCTTTCCATACGTGCCCATTTTTGTCATAATCTCTCCTCTCAAAACACCCACGCAAACACAATCTACGATGGATTAATGAAAGTTTTGTTATTGTCATATTAGTAGGCAGAGTTTTGACTCCATCCCTTGAGATTTCATGTAATCTACAGATTGAAATTTGGATTCTCTTTTATTCCACTAGATTTTGTTTTAGGGTCTTTTCCCCTCAAACGGTCAAACCCTTGAATTTTTGTTCTTTAGATTTTGCAAATCTCAAGGTAATTAAATGATCGAAGTTTCAATTTTTTTAAATAATTTAATCATAAGTGAGCAACCGGGCTTGGGGTCGGGCTTGAGCAACCTTAACATTAAGGCTGGCCCTGGCCACAGATGATTGCTGGAAATTGGTGTCTCCCTCTCTGTCGAACTCAATATGGACACAACATGAGACAGACCCCGGAAAGAATGGAACACATGTTATTGGATAGGAACACATGTTTGCACCCTCACTATTTACTAGCATCCAAACAATGGGGTAGGTCCATTTCAATTTTCAGACAACAAGAGGTTGCGTATCATGGTAATGGTAACGTCCTCTCATGGAAGATGAATCTCAATAATGCATATATATATATAAGAGTTACAAATATATAATCGTTGTTTGAAATTTTCTCCACCCACCACATTAGAGCATCATTAGTGGTATACTCAAAAATAAAAATACCCAAAGATGAGTATTTTGATACACAAAAGAGACTCACAATAACATTTGGATAAATACTCAAAGTTAACAATATTTTTTACAAATACTCAACTTTTGGCATTTGGATACTTAAAGTTAACAACATTTCTCAATAACCAAATTTTGGGGACCACATCCTATCAAAAGTAATAACATTCTCTCTCCATTTTTCAAATATTTAATTCAAAACTCAATTTTTTGCACTTTCTCTCAAAAAATGAAATTATCAATTTTTAATCTTTACCAAAATATGTTCAAGATTGATCTCATTTTAAAGATATTGTGAATATCTTTTAAATGGTACTAATATTATAAAAAGTATATGTACAAATTTAAAGTTTTGCCAATTTTATGAATAAAAATAGAGTGAGTAGTACTCCCTCCGTCCCTTTTATAATGTGCACATTTCCATTTTGGGGCTGTCTCCTAATAAGTGTGTGTTTTGAAAAGTTAGTGAGTACATTTTCTCTTTTGCCCTTAAAAGTAGATTTCTTTTTAAAAAGTTAGTGGGTATTATTATATTGATAATGGTAAATGATGGAAAGTTGATGTAAAAGTTGATGTGAGAGAAAAATAGTTAGAATTCCTAGATAACAAACTTAAAAAGGGACAGAGGAAGTACTTTTTTTTATTATCGACACAAATGAATCATTGTAGAAGGGTAGATACTCAAACTTATAAACTCATTAAATGAATACTCAAAATGTGATGTGGCAATATTTGAGTATCCATATTTGAGTATACCACTAGTGATGCTCTTAAGCCTTAATTTTATTTTTTTTGGTAAGTGAAAATTTTATAACCAACCAAAACCTAGATAATAATAGGGCAAGCCCTACAATACAAAAATGGTCTAAGGAAAAGAAATCTTTTACAAACTAAACCGAACAACTAGGATCTATTGACAGCTTGAATCTAATATAGGAGTACGATATTGAGACATATGCCAAGTATCACAAATATTCCTATATATTCTCCCATGAATTTGGGAACTTCCCCATGCACATCGTCAATCTGAGTTTCTCCTCAATACAGTCTAGTACCTCTTGATGGGCTTTTATACCGCGATGTCTAGACACTCTAGAATTTCGTTCAATCCATAAATGATAAACAACTGCTGCAAAAGCCAATCTAGTCACCAAGGATTTAAAACTCTTTCCTTTGCAAAAACCAATGGCCCAGACAAGTTCACAATCCCATTCCTCAGCCTTTTATTGATAAGAGCTTAGTAGACATGTGGGCGGATAGATGAACAAAAACAATTTTTATATATACAAGTTAGGAGTAGTAACGAATTTCTCTATTGGCGATATTCGAGTTAATTTACGCGCACTCTAATTCGAGATGATAAAATTAATGAGCAACGCCAATGACGCATTTTTTTTTTGTGGCAATCATGACTGTCGAAAGAATATTAGAATTACATGCCTTTTTGTGCCATAATTGGATCATGTATGTACTCATGAAATGTGTTTAGTATTTTGTCGAATTCTAGATTTGTCGAAAGGAATTTTTAAGTTGGTCGAAACTCGGATAAGATGGGCCTAAAAGAGCCGACAGAGCGTGGTATTATTGCACATATGCTTCTTCAAAACATGCTTGATTCATAATCTTATACAGTTAACTCACTCACTTAGTGCTAAGAAGTGGAACGACTTATGCTTAAGACCATTTATTTACTTCTAATTGCAAAAACTACTACAGTACTTTTGATTTAACAAAAATCATGTGCGGGTGCCAATGACATTAATGATCGGGCAAACTCTTCAGTAGCCATAAGGTTTGGAATGATTGACCTCTGTGGAATTCGAACATGCGATTTCATGGAGGACAAACTCTTATCGCATAATCGATTATAAATGTACAAATCAAATTGATCACCTACCAATAAATAAAGCTATAAGCAATCTAATAATAGGGCAGCTCGGGTGTAACGGTAATACTAACCCAATGTAATATTGTGGTCACAGATTCAAGTCACGGAAACAGCTTCTCCGTTTGTGTGGTAGCACTGCAAGTCTTCCCTAAACCATGCAGTTGTCGAACCTCGTGCACTTGGGTGAACCTCGTTTTTTTTTTCTTAAAGACCAATCTAATCATGTGCTTATACTGGAACAATTAAATTGAATTTTTGCATGCATATTCAAGTCACTTAATCTTGCAAAAGAATTTATTACTTGGGTTGACAGTTGACAAGGATGGACTCAACAACAGGCTCACAATTAAAAGCTATGCTGCAAGCAATGCTTCTTCCTCGTACGAAATGTGTAACATCAGTAGTACTGGCAGACGTAAGATTACAAAATATATAAAATCTAAAAGTATATTATAAATAAGAAGAAAATTGGGAGGAGTGTCGGAATCAAACACTTCCCTCGCACCCCGGTCCGCCTCTGTGTGACATCCAATGCTTAGAGATGAGACAATTGTTTGAATGGAGGAGCACAGAACAAGTTTCCCACAGCGCCAACATGGATCCAAAGGCCAAACAAAATCATTCGTTTGAAACATAACCTTAAACCCGTCTAAAATACGTTAATGATAGAAATTGACAGCGGTGAATGATGAAAATCATATTCACGCGTGTGAAATTGGGACCGGGGTAGTACCAAAGGAGCATGAATAACGGGGTGACACACAACAAACTCTCCACACTGTTTTTTTCTTTTCCCATATCACGAGTGTCTGAGTCAACTTACATATACCTTAACTAATTCTTTTTTCGGTCTAGGCAGCTCATCAAGTCCGGAACTAGAATACACACAAGAAATTAGTTTCTCATGATCTGACTTAAAAAATCGAACCTTTAAATAACGATTTACGAATCAAATCCACTGACCAATCAGACGACTCCTCCAGGTCCCACTGGAGATAATGCTCTGTCATTATCTTCAGAGTCTCAGAATTAATTGAGGTGCGTGTAAACTGATCGGGACATCCGATTATGAAAAAAGGGGGGCCTCCTCCCACTCTTTTCGGAAGCGGGGGGCCTATGGTGACCAAGTCACCACAGGCTGTGTAGTCAGTCCAAAACGACGTAGTTTTGACTACTTTTCACTCTCAACAATTCCTCCCACAAAACGACATCGTTTTGATTCTATTTTCAAGAGAAAAAAAAAAAACAAAAAAACCAGAAAACGGAAAACCCCTCTTGGAGGAGATGAAAACGGCGACAGAGCCTCCGCAGATGCCGGAGCAGCACGACGTAGTCTGAAGTACGACCTGACCGTTTCGACTGCCGGCGACCAGTTCACTCTCCAGACGGGACACAAATCGTCCGCGTGGCCACCACGACGATCGATGCTCCGCCGCTGTGCATTTCGTCGATAGCTTGCTTCTTCCCCCTGAGCTATTTTCGATTTCTCCAGCTCCAGCTCCAGCACCAGGTCCTATGACGTCGCCATCTCCAGATCCGGTTGGTTCTGCTCCGGCTCCGGCTCCGGCATCTGTAGAGGCTCTGTCGCCGTTTTCATCTCCTCCGACCGCTTGCGGAGCATTAGGGAAAGAGGGGTTTTCCGTTTTCTGTTTTTTCTTTTTCTCTTTTTTCTCTTGAAAATATAATCAAAACGTCATCGTTTTGTGGGAGGAATTATTGAAAGTGAAAAATAGCCAAAACTACATCGTTTTGAACTCACTACACAGTCTGTGGTGACTTGGCGGGGCTTCCACTCTTTTCACTCTCTCTCCCTACTCTTCTTGTTTATATTCTGTCAAACTGATTGACTCCAGCCTGGCACACTACACATGGTGAAGTGGGCCCTCCACACCTGTCATCTCTCACATGCCGGTCTCTACTGGGGCTCACATCGCCATTATTTAATTCCTCTTTTGGGGTTGTTCCACCATGTGCTCCGTCTCATCGATCTTCTCATGAGCTCCCCATTTGGTACAAAGACGGTCAATAGTAGTATACTAGTAGTATTTGGATTTGTGCAGAGAAAAACCAACAATTATTTATCACATTCCATTTTCGCAAAAAAAAAAAGATACACCATGATCATCTTTACTTTCTTTAGTACTATGCAAAATTATGAGGAAAATTTATTATGCCAAGTTTTTTTTACTCCTATTTGATAACAGAATGTCGATGCCAGTTTGTGCGCAACTTAACTAATTTCGGGGCTCTGAAAGTAACAATCGTGAATAACCCCAGTGGCTCCAAAAGTTTGCTGGCAAGAGGATTCGAACCTGAGACCTTAAATGAGAACGAATCTCTAAGTCTCCAATCAAGACTACTTTGCCAACCCTCGGGGGTTTTTATTATGCCAAGTTACAAGATATTTCTGCAGAGTGAATGGAGGAGTAATAAATGGAAGTATTTCTCACACCATATGAAAAATGAAACAGTGATTATGTTAATTATTGGCAAATGATAATGCCAAAACTGTTATTGATGGATTTGGGGGTGCTGCTTTTCTCCCCGTGCTTTTCTCCCTGCTTTATCCCAAAACGACGTTGTTTTGCTCATTTTTTTGGTACACCTCCAAAGCTTCTAAGGGCTCTATTTGGAGAGTTAATTTCCCAAAGTGCCTAAACCCTAAACCCAAAGTGCCTAAACTCGAAGTGTCTAAACCAACTATACCCTACCTCAAAGATCATAAAATTGAACCCCAAAATTAATTCTCCAAACAGGGCCCTTGAAAGCTGTGAAAGTGTACCAAGAAAATGAGCAAACCGACATTGTTTTGGGGAAAAGCAAGGAGAAAAGCAGCACCCTGTTCCGGTCTTTGATTATTTTATGCATTGTAATTTTGGCACAATCAAAAATAATTTTGACATTATCACCACTCTTATTTACACCTACTTATTTACAAGTAGGATGTATTGTTAATTTTTTTTTATTTGCCTGGTCCATGGTCAGGCGGTGACTACAATTACAAGAACTAACGGGTTCAGTTTCTTCTCGAAAATAATACGCCTACAAAAAAACATTATCACATGCAGAAATCGAACAATGCAGTATCAAATTCTCTTGCTTTATAAGGAATTTGTGACATTGTAATTTTTATTCCAAATGGGGAGTATTTTGTCTATTTTGATAACATCGGAATATTAGAATTTGAGGTGAAATTTCGATGGACCATTGTACAAGATCAAATGGCGAACCAGGCGTATCGAATTTCGTGCATAACTAAACAAAAAGAAAGACGTACTACTCCTACACAAATTGTCACATGCGGTCGACCCCATGCTAGCTTTTCTTTTGTCCCCATCTCCATAATGCAATCAGCCTCTCGAACGAACTTACTATGCAACTCAGGTGTTTGGCAAAATAAAAACTAACCGATTTACTATTTTTTTGTCTTTATTTAAAAAAAAAATAGCGTTCATTAGTTTTGCATCGATTTTTTTTATGTGTAGATTATTGGTTCGTCTCGCCGAGAGGATTTTCTGTGTCAAAATTTTTGTGGACTATTGATTATTTCAACGGGAGGAAACCCATTTTAGCAAATGGAAATGGGTTGATTTTAGCAAATGGTTTCCTCATTTACTAAAATCACCCACTTCATTTTATGGAAATTAGTTAATATAGTTGGTTGATGAGGTTGCTCATCGCACTATTAACATGGTTTGATTCTTATGGTCAAGTCGAAAGAAAGTAATTTTTTGTGATCCCCTGGTCTCAGCAAAGCCGGTCGTGATGTTTGGATTGCCCAAGCTTGATCCTAAACTTAGTTGCTCACTTACTATCAAATCATAAAAAATAATAAGACATATAAGTCCAACAAAAAATTCAAAACGAAAATTTACCCCCAATTATAGTGCTTTTGATTAGCACAATTTTGAATGAAATAAAATAACATCTCCTTGCATTTTTTTTAAGTAATGTATGATTTGACGTTTCTCCTTAAATTTTTGCTCTGGTATTTTTTTTGGGTTTTATTTACTTTTCCTTCTTTATTTTTTAACTTTTCATCATCATTCTATGGATTAATAATGAATTTCGTCGATATATAAAAATGTGAATCAAAGTTTAAAAGCTACCCATTACAACACTCCAACATTGAGCCATCTTACTACATTGGGAGTCACCTGACCTAGATATACACTCCATCTACTTACGGCAATCCATCATACTCTATTGAGAGCTAACATGCCCATTCACTCGCACCATACTCTTCGACGAGTCAACGTGCGACATGTATTCCATTCACATGCACAATTAGATTTTCCCCACTCCATAGAGTAATCTCCGTGCAAGCCCATTAATGGTGCGCCGAAAGTTCATTAGCTATCGGTTTTGATGCCACTTGTTGAGAGTTCGTGCGATGCATTGATTCCACCACAACGTGCACAAGGCCCAATTTGTTTGGAGAGTAACAACAAAGAGTCCACCATACTACGTGGCTCCAATATACATCGAAGAACCCATATCCACTTAAAAGGCTAAGAGTATGTTACACAAAATAGACTTAATACGTTTTACAAAACATGTCATTTTTTTCACAATATATCAGTTCAAAAAGCCAACTTAAGCTAGTTCTACTGACTTTACCAACAAGTCTATGAAAACACTAAGCTGTGAGTCACCTAAGGCTAATTGTATTTTAAGGTCAAATGCCATCTTTTTTCTATTTTTCAACGTAGAACTTAATGTTCACACATGCTCTAACAAGTTAAAATATCCACATTTAATTTAAATTTCATTACAGAAAATAGGCTTTTTTTAAGCTCGTTAATCGTTAAATATCTAAATAAATTTTGAAGAAGTTATCACTCAATTCCTACAACTTGGGTGTTTAAAAATTCCAAACTACCTCTCAATAGGCTCACAATTAACTCGGTTAAAATTTGTTTCAAATCGATTTGTCTCTTAACCTGTCAATCTTAAAATATTTTTAAAAGGGTTTGACAATAAGGCAAGAAAAAAAAAACCACTTACTTCAGTATATATTTTTCACTTTTATATACACTTTTCACACATTTCAATACACTTTTACAACTTTAACAATAGGCCAATAAAATTTAAAAAAAAAATCTTTTTAGAATTTGTAACACGTACATTTAAAAAAATTAGATTTACTACTAATTATTAGGTTCGTTGATTCATTGATAAGGTGTCCAAATGGTGATTCTATCACCCTCTTCTGTCTCCCACTAATCATCCTCTTGACAGATCTAACCTACACTACACATTAACATGAAAACACTGGCACTATATTTTGTTTTCCACCTGCTCCCTCTCTGTCCAACTTCTCTCTCTCTCTCTCTCTCTCTCTCTCAAATGGGTCCGTTACAAAAATTCAAAACAATGGTGTCGGCGACAGAACGTTATTGATGAGTATTTAATTGATGATTAGCATTTGGGTAATCACTGTGTATGTTAATTACCATATTCTCCCTTTTTCACCTTCCCTTATGAAAAGCTGGCATTACTAAAATCAGTACTCTCTCTCTCTCTCTCTCTTACACTTGCCATGTATAAATTTTCTTGTCATTTATATCATAAAGGCTTGTGTGGTATTCTAATAAAAACCCAGAAAGCTACTCTGTTTTTTTGTTTTTGTTTTTGTTTATACTGTGCCTTTTTGCTTCTGATGCAGTTGCCCTTGTTCGGGCATCAGGGGTCACTCTTGTCTCTTTGGCTGATGCACAGCCCAATACTCATGAAGATGCTAGTAAGTACGTTTCTTTTTTCTATCTGGGTTTTCTGATTTCGGTAATTGAAGAAAAAAAATTGAGTTCTTTTTGAATCTCTTGTTTGAGGGATTTCGTTTCTACTAGGGTTTAATTACTCTATATATATGCGTATATGTATATCTGCGTGGTGCTGTCAATTGTTTGATAAAGGATCAGTCTTTTGAGATTTATATAGGTGATTTCCTTCGTGGGTGGCTACTAATTTTGAGCTTGGTGTTTTGAACTCTTAGAGGATCCTTTTTGTGTCTCATCAAGTTCCAGTGTTTTTTTTTTTTACAACCGGTTCAGCTTTGCACGCAAATCAACTAATTCTGGGCCCTGAAGTTAACACGACGTGGGCAAACCTCTAGTGGCCCTAAGGTTTCTGGTGTTAATGCCGTCCATTTACCAGAAAGAGCACTTTGGATTCTATGATGTTGTCTGAGTACTTTTTTTTCTTCAATTTTGGGTGCTTGTAGTGCATTTTTCCTGGGAATTTTTTTCAAGGGTATTGGTCTAGGAAATGCATTTTCCAGATATCTTTTACGTAATCAGTGGCTCCTTTTGCCTTTTGAAATCATGAAAAACGTTGAAGGGAAATGGTACAATACATACTCCTATTTGGATGTGTACAGTATGCTCGCTCTTGACTTCCTATTTGGATGTGTACAGTATCCTCGCTCTTGACTTCATAACGATTTGCATTCAAATGCGTAGCAACAATCTTAAAGTAATACAGTAATTTTTGTTTAGTAAACTATAAGTTCATAACATTCATATGTTTTGAGTTTTTGTCTTGATGTTATCAATTTTTAAGCCAAGTGTAGTATAAATTTCTATGCAAATGTTACTAACTTTTGTAGAAAATGTAAGGAATTCTAAGTTGTTATGCATGCCATACTATTGTAGCACTTCCCTTCTGATGGAAAAACATACTTCGTATGCACATATTTAGGTTGACAGGTTTCAATAGTTCATTTTCCTTTTCTTTGTTTTGGTTTCAGCCCTTTTTTTTAGTTCACTTGGTATATGTTGATGCGTCATAATCAGCTTATAGAAAATGTCCTTCATTTTATGAAGATTTTGTCTAGTTATTGTCGAAATTCTCTTGAATTCCCTTATCTATCTGCCCTGTTGACACGTGTAACATTTCTTTACTTGGGCGATTGGAATCTTTCTATTCTGCACATATTCGTTCTTGAGCTTTGTGAAATAAATAAAGCAAGAAGAGTCTTTGGAACAATAATGGGTATCTTTATTAGACTGATGTGAACATCACAAACTGTCTCATAACAAAACCAGCCATTGCTGCTATCCGTCTCCGGTTGTCTTTTATGAAGAAGTTGGGTACAACCAATAAATAGCAGTTCGGACCTATGTTGGGTATGGTCATAAATCTACAAAAGAGTCCCGCTACATTTATGCTGTATGGCCTTTTCTTCTAGTGGAACGGCCATTCCCTGAAGTGGTGAATAATGATTTCATTATGGCATTTTGACGAAATCAAATGCTGGAATGAGCATCACAAAGGAATGACCATTAATGAGTTCTAACCAACTACTGCCCTAATGCATCTAAGATTTCGTAGTTTGCGAAACCTGTTTGCTGCCGGTAAAAGGGCCTGAACAGCAAACATTTGCTGTTAGTCTTACATGTGTACAGAATCGCATGATTCACGATTCGATTCATGATTCGATTCTGTGCGAAACGATACGAATCTATAGGTTAATCAAGGTTGATATAGAATCAGAGGCAAGTCATACAATTCATGGTTCGATTTGCGATTCGATTCCTGATTCACGCAACAACGATTCGAATCTATAGGTGAATCAAGGTTTATCACAACTTACATTCGACAATATAAAACCACTTTTGCTGTTTTGCCTTGTTTTTTCTTATAGAAAAGTAAGAATATAAGATCATATACTGGTAAGTACGGAAAACCATATTCCTTATTCAATGGAGACGAATCTACGTGGGTACGTAATTTCACGAATCAATCTTTCCAGTTCTTGTATCCTCTAAATCATCGACCAGGGCACGGCTCCGAGGGTCGGACTAACCCACATATGTTGCCATATAGGCTAGTTTCCTACCTATTAGGCTACAAGTTTTTATTGTGTAAGCTTTTTATAATGAATCTTTAACATCTATATGCATATATCCATGTTGTTATAGTATTTATTTTGCTAGGAGAATTTATATTAGAAATCAAACTTAAATAAGTATTTGAACTTAAATTCTTCAATTTTATAGTATCTTTATTCAGTAGATGCATGGATACATTTTCCAATGTATATGCGAAATTTGGACCAAATCGTTGCAATTCACGATTCGATTAGGAAAAGGGTCAATTCAATTCTTGATTCAATTCGCGATTTGACAACCTTACATGTGTATATATCTACGCCTGTTGATGGTTTTGTCTATGTTTAGTACCTTCATTTCTATTTACCCTTTTACTGCTTGTTGTTTTTCTGACTGCGAATTTTGCTGTTAGTTTGCTCTTTGCTGTTAGTTTTCTTTCCATCCTTTCCTCTCATTTTATTTTAATTTCGACCACTAGTCTGTTTGCCGTCCTATGTAGGGGAAATGAAACTGGATTTAGATGTAATACTCGCTCACCAATGAGTTAACATTCGCCTTTCAAACCGAAATTCATCCAATATTGTCTAAGAATTTTGAGTCTTTTCGATGTTCCTGTAGGCGGCATTGCTTTTGCTTCTCCCTTTGAGCAATGCTATTGAAATCAATGTCAAAGGGAGCGAGAGACAATGTGAATATCAGCCCGCACTACAACCGAGACCACATAGTGTATCCATCCTAGAGTTTGGAGCAGTTGGGGATGGGAAAACTTTGAATACCCTTGCTTTCCAGAATGCGGTTTTCTATCTCAAGTCGTTTGCTGACAAGGGTGGTGCTCAGCTGTATGTACCGGCGGGAAAATGGCTTACCGGAAGTTTCAATCTTACTAGCCATCTCACACTCTTCTTGGCAAGAGGAGCCATCATTCTTGGATCTCAGGTTTTATTCTATTTCTGATCTTTCTACTTATGTGCTGTGTTTCCCGATACTTCTGCATCATACAGAACATTGACAAATAAGGGAATACATATTCAAAAGAAATATGATTTAGTTGTTTTCTTCTTCCTTCCATGTGTGCATTTAAGAGCTTTAAATTGATGGCTTTGAAATCACTGTGACTTGTGTTATTTGAAATCCTTCTAAATATGATTACCTAGTACACCTATGTTATCCTATTATATTGTTTGGGCGAGTTTGGGTTATCTTGAGTTATCTTTGCCACTACCATCTTATTTTAATCTTCACTGAAGTTTTTTCAGGTTTTGGTCAACTTTTATTTTTCCATAAGTTAGGCCAACCTCAAAAATCCCATTGTTCCTATTCATCCACAACAGAGCTTATTAGGTTAACAGTAGCTGGAGATGATTATTCGAGCTATTGGTTTTACATATTCTTTTGCTTGACAGAACACATCTCATTGGGAAATCGTTGAACCACTACCTTCCTATGGTCGGGGACTAGAACTTCCGGGAGGAAGGTATAGAAGCTTAATAAATGGATATCTGTTGCATGATGTGGTAGTAACAGGTAGAATTCCCTAAACTTGTGTTTCCAAATTCGGTTAACGATTAAAGAACGGTTCTTCTGGTTATCTTGTCACTTTTATCTCATATGATGATTCTTATATCCATTGCACTAGGTGATAATGGAACTATTGACGGACAAGGCTCAGTTTGGTGGGAATGTTTCACCTCACATTCCTTAAACTATAGCCGCCCTCATCTTGTCGAATTTACTGGTTCCAAAAATATTGTTATATCAAACCTAACTTTCCTGAATGCTCCCGCATTCAATATTCATCCAGTATATTGCAGGTGAGTTGACCAACCTTCAATGACTATTCATTTGGTTGTTTAAATAAACATTTAGTTTATACCTCGGCAAGCATTTGTAGTCAATAGAAAACTGCGGATTTTATGCAGCAACGTGCAAGTTCAGAACATTTCAGTGTATGCTCCACCAGGATCACCTTACACCGTTGGCCTAGTTCCAGGTACATATGATGATCGACACATTCACTTCGTACTTTTCTTCCCCTGTGAATTGATTATTTGCTAGCATGAGGCATGTCTTCTACATATAGAAGTGACATGTTACATTGTAGCTCGCGTTTGCCTTCTTTCCTTTTCGGGGGAGCTTGGGGTGGCTGTGCAAGGTGGTTTCCATGGATTTTTTTTTCCGTCCCTTTCTTGGGTGGGTTGTGGGTGTTAACTCTACAAAAAAGGAATTTCCTGACAGTTGGGATTGGGTCAAGAACTGTAGAGGGATTTATATATTGACGAGAAAAAGCAGCTTCCATTCAGAAATGGAAGATATGTTTCCCTTGCGTCTTCTGTTCCCTCTACAATCCTTATTCTAAACACAACTTCAGCGGTATGCTCGCCCTTCCTTCTCCACGTGTTAGCAACGCTCTTCCTTCTCCACTGTTAGCCAAATAGTGGCACACAGCTAAACGTATGCTGCAAGCATTTCATTTCCTAAAAGCTTGATCCACGAACGTCTTGACTCTTTTTCCATAATCTTCTTGAGCATAATGCGAATTACAAGAGTTCATAGGAGAACAATAGAGTACCTATGGCCTAAGGATCTATGTGAATCTTTTCTTTCGCCCTTCCAATTAATACACGTGCACTAATTTACTCGTAGAACTGAATCTTCCTCATCATTTAAACATCTATGTTTGTCAAGAGGGAAGGAGACACTCTTTTTTTTTTGCATTGTGGGTTATCAATTTTGATTTACTGTAATCGAGTTGCAAGGAAAAATTCATATAACCGAAACTGCATTCTTTCAGATTCTTCAGACAATGTATGCATAGTGAACTGTAGCATTAGCACCGGGTATGATGCCATTGCACTCAAGAGTGGCTGGGATGAGTACGGAATAGCCTATGGCAGGCCCACAACAAGTGTACATATCAAGCAAGTATACCTCCAAGCATTTTCCGGTTCTGCCCTTGCTTTCGGAAGCGAGATGTCCGGAGGAATTTCCAACGTGCTTGTGGAACACCTCTACGTATACAACTCAAATTGCGGAGTTGAGTTCAGAACGACCAAAGGTAGAGGTGGGTATATCAAAGAAATTGTTATTTCAGATGTTGAGATGAAAAATGTCGCAACAGCTTTTAGTGCAACCGGCCAAAGTGGGTTCCACCCAGATGAAAAGTTTGATCCAAATGCATTACCCATTGTGGATCAGATTACTTTGCAAAATGTGGTAGGCTCAAATATCAGCCGTGCTGGAAAATTCACCGGAATTCAAGAATCTCCTTTCACTTCCATATGTTTATCCAATATTTCCTTAGCAGTCACTGATTCTACTACTTGGGAATGTTCAAATGTTCTGGGTTTTTCTCAGTTTGTGTTTCCAGAGCCTTGCCCTGACCTTAAGACTTCAGCCTCAGTTTCTTCGTTCGCATGCTTCTCTTTCCTAAATTCCAATGCCGAGGTTGCGACTTTATGATTCCATTTTCCCCAACTCCAAAACTCAAAATCTTTCAGCTCGTCTACAATTATCTCAGATTCTTTCAAATAAAGGCAAATATCTAGGATACATGTTACTTCAACCTTGCCCGCTTGCATTCATTGCATTGTTACAACCTGCAGATTGTTGTACAGCCCTCATTTCTTCATTCATGTGTAAGGAATTTTTGGTAGTGATTGGTTATTTATATATTTCATTGTAAAAGTACAGGATAGATGAAGTGACATTGCAATTTGTTCCTCTCAATCATGTGATTGGCATTAACATCAAATTTGTTCCTCTCAATATGTGTGATTGGAATGATGCAGCAGACTTGCACTGAGCTTTGAAATATTTGCAGGATGTTAGACATTTAATAGTAGTGCTGTATTTGTTTGTAGGAGTTTTTCTGGGGGTAAAGAGGTAGAAGAATATTATTAAACCAAAATCAGTTGGACTTCAAAAGACTACTTGCAATCTATAATACGTACTTAGAGCATCTCCAATCCAATACTCTGTTTTCTTCTCCATTTCTCCATTTGAGAGTATCATAATAATCTATTTTATAACAAAAGTGATTTTGGAGGAAATCTAACTCCAACTCAATACTCTATTTCTACCTCTTTTTCTTTAAAAACTCACCCCAAATATCAAACTTCACCACTTTCCCTCCAAAATTTAAATTCTCATTTTTTTTTTAACTTTACTAAAAAAAAATACTCAATTTTATGAAAAATAAATGTATCAAAACTAATTTGATGAACAAAATGAGATTTGGAAAGGATGAATAGTGAAATGGAGGAGATCCTCCATTTTTTTCTCCATCTTCCAAATTTGGAATACCAAACTTGATCCTCTCAAATGGAGGATGGATTGGAATGGTATTTCCTCAAAAAATTATCCTCCAAATGGAGAAATGGAGGAATAGAGGGGGCATTGGAGATGCTCTTAGGGCATCTTCAACCCACCCTCCATAACTCCATTTTTGCCTCCATTCCTCCATTTTGGAGGAAAACCTCTCCCCAATCCATCCTCCATTTTCCCCTCCAAAATGGAGGAATTTGTTTCACCCTCCAAATATGGAGTACCAAAAAATTATGGAGGATCACCTCCATTTCACTATTCATACCTTCCAAATTCCTCTCATGTCCTCACTCTTCTGCCTTCAGTTTCACACAATATTCTAGCTTACCGGATTACTAGAGCTAGAAGTGAGGCCTATTTTGTTTTGCTTTGGTTGGGTATTAGCACTAAAGACAAGGGTTTAAAATATTTTCCACTAAGTAGTCTTATTTTACTAGATTAGCTTTGTCCTTCAATTTCGTTTGTTTCCAGATAACTAAATGGTGTTATATTGTATTATTTTTCAGTAGCAACTACAAAATAAAAATACTAATCAACATGAATAAACCAGCTAAAAAAAGGGACAAGTGGTAATGATAATAGTAGCCAACAAATATTAACAATAGTTCAATGCAAAAAGCCAAAAAGAGTACGTAATCAACACTAATATGCTCTTCCCTGTAGTCTCTTTTTTTCTGTTAATAATCATCTCAATTGAAGGGGGCATTACCAAGTCTTTCCCACAAATGCTCAACCAATGCGTTTCTAGAGATAAATTGGAGGGAAGTTTGGAAGTTAATTTTGGAGGGAAAGTTTTAGAGATAAAAATAGAGATGCGTGGGTTGGAACTCTCATGAATAGTGATATCCTCCAAATTCACTTTTTCCATATAAAACTATATTTTGATCCTCCAAAATGGAGGAATGGAGATGTGTGGGTTGAATATGCCCTTAGTAAAGCAACTTGTTTTCTAAACAAAAAAGAAGCCTCTACATTCTCTTCCCCCCCCCCCCCCCTTTTTCCCCTCATTTCTCATTTCACTCATTTTCTCTATCTTTTCTAAAAACAAATACTGTAATTTCTTAATAAAAAAAAATCTATACAACTCATTAGAATTATTTTCTTATTGTCAAAATATTTAATCTAACCAATCAAGC
Organism: Gaultheria prostrata; assembly: GCA_036023075.1. Classification (NCBI taxonomy): domain Eukaryota; kingdom Viridiplantae; phylum Streptophyta; class Magnoliopsida; order Ericales; family Ericaceae; genus Gaultheria; species Gaultheria prostrata. The sequence goes on along the minus strand of JAXBDA010001761.1, from coordinate 15,744 downwards.
CTTTAAATAATTTATTTCTTTTAGTGTGTTCTTTCTACTTACTATCAATCAATATCAAATTATCAATACATACTCTATGTTATGTTTGTGCCTTCCAAGCCTCCAAACCCCTAATCTAATCAATAGTTTTACAAGAGAAAAAAGATACTTCATCCGTCCCCATTTTATAGTCTCAGTTGATACTTTTTGTCGTCCCATTTCAAAATTAAATGGGTAATTGTTCAAGAATGTCCTATTTTACCCTCATATCTTGAAATTAAAATTAAAAAAGTAAGAAAATGTAATGATTGAAGGTTGAAATAAGAAAAACATGTTTTCAAAACTACAATTATTATGTTCCCTTATTAAGTTGGAATCCTTAAAAGGGATTATAAAGTGGGGACGGAGGGAGTAAATAACAATCATACTATTTTGTATGTTTGATTTTTTTATCTTACGATTTTCACAATCGTAAATTAATTTGAATATATTCTAAAACACACTTCACATTTTCAATGTACATAAGAGTTGATATATGTCTTCCTGTGTATAGGACGGGTAAAGCCGGAAAAAAAATCTTTTTTATAACCCAACGTTGTGTCCGTTCGATACACATAGATAAAAAAAATACCAATATAATTTTTTATTGTGATCCCGGGCATTGACCAGGTAAAGCGCTTGCAACAAGAAAATGCGAGAACATGATTTGCATGGACTGATATGAGATAGGCTGTTGAAACTAGGGCCTATTTTGGCCTAATAAGTAAACTTTGCTTTTTCTTTTTTCGTCATTATTTGATTTTTTTTCGTGTTAGTTAATTTCGTGTTTAAGTTTTTGTGTATTATTGATTCTTCTCGACAAGATAAACCAGAAAAATAAAATATTAGTATGATCAAAACTTTTTTTTTTTTTTGAATAAAAACAAAAATAAGCAAAAAAAGAAGAGTACTTATTTTTTATCTGGACTCTTCTAGAGTATTCCTCTCTTCTCATCAAACGCTCACTATAAAGGCTCTTCTTCTCTGCATCTCAATTTGGTATTCGTGTACTCTGGTCTGAGTTTCGAACCGACGATCTGGTGTTCTTCTCTCGAATCAATTATAGGGTGTGAGTTTTTTTTTTGTCATTCGTCGTTCCTAATCTATTACACATGGGGAGAGAAATGAGATTCGATCCCGAATGCACTGGGGCTTCCATTGCCAACTATAGTTTCCCTTGTTTCTACAGATTGTGATTTGTGTGTTAATTTCTGGATAGTTTGCAAGTTAACTTCTGAATAGTTTGTGGGCTAATTCCTTTTATTTTTGTTGATCATGCATTTAATTTATCTAGGTGGGTGATAATCATTAGATTCATGTCTTTATTCCCCCTTCATCCGAATATTTTGTTTTTTTTTTTTTTTTTTAAAGAAAACCCGAGAAACCAGCACCAAATATAAAACTGGGATGGGAGGTAGGAAAAAATCAATGGTTCGGGATAAGTGGAGAGGGGAAACGCCTAGGGCTGCTCGTGGTATTGCACTGCGCTATATTGCACGTGATTCCAAGATTACTAGGATGAAATTGATGTTAACGCATAATTTCTGAGATGACAATTTCTCCATATCCAGTGGATACCCGCCCCGCCCCGCCTATATAGAGGCAGGAGTAACCCATAATTTTTCCCCAATAGGAACGGGTATGGTATGATATGAAGAAAACCCGCTCGGGTATGGAGCGGGTATGATTTTGTAATCCCCACCCCCGAATACCCGTACCCGCCCCTTACCCTCCCCTTACCCAATTATACATACTAATACTACATATACTATATTATATATGTACTTATAAATAAGAAAATATGCATAAATCTTGAGTATAGTTACAGTATATGTAAACAATTATCTCTTTAATTAACAAATCTTATCGATTAACTATCTATCATAATAGACTACTTAATATTCAAAGAAGATCAATTGAGATAATATTTCTAAATATAAACATCAATTTATTTTCAATCTTGAATTGTTTATTTTTTTGTTTGGATATAGGTATATCCAGGGAAACCCGATCCTCATCGGGAGGTGGGTTTGGTTCTTTATCTAATATCCCCAATGGGGATGGAGGCGGGGATGGTGAAAGACCATTCAATCGGGGATTGGATATGGAATAGGGTCCCCCGATCCATATCCTACCCATTGCCATCCATAATAATTTCCTTCACAGAGAAAGAAATATGCCTTGAGGAGGAAAATTTTTTGGGTGCCGAGTGGGTACGCCACGTGGTGCCTAGCAGCAATCTCATCCGTCCGGAAGTGTTTTGGACGGTTCAGATTTCTCCCACTCTCTGTCTCTCCTCTCTCACTCCTCTTTCTTTCTTTAAATCTGAACCATCCAAAAGTTTTTTCGACGGCTGAGATTGCCGCTCGGGTACCACGTAGGATAGGATGGTGGCGCTCGGCACTCTCATATGTTACTGTTCATGGTACAAGACGCAGCAGTTCAAACAGTCATTATATATTTGCCTTTTTAGCCCAAGACCCTCTGAGTTTTGACCCTATGACAGACCTGGAAATCGCATGTTCTAATCAAACATTCCCACTGCAAATCAAATTAGAATTACCCTTGGAAGCCCTTCGACGAAGCTGCCCCAGGGTAACGTTGTTCCTCCACATTTTCTAAAATCAATGTTAGAATGTTCAGCTTCACGTCAATTATTCTGGTTATAATGCTGTATTTCTTGCTTATTTTCATTTTCCTTTTCCTTTCATCTTTTCCCAGGGCACACGTGAACGTGTTTTTCAAGTGGAATCATAGATTAATCCTAAGAAAGCCAGAACTGTGATTTTTCTGACTGGCATTTTCTACTGTTAGTATAATGGCTGAAGACGGTGAAAGAAAATGCGGTTAGTCTGCACTTCCTGATCTCCTCTTATGGATGATAAAAGACAAGCTAGAATTTTTCGATAACACGCGATTTGCTGCTGTATGTCGTGGTTGGTGGGCTACATCAGCATCCTATCCCAAAAGTCTTCAAACTGTTGGAAACGGTTCGCCATGGATCTGGCAAGTGAGCTCTAACTCTAAGGGCAGTTCACGGGATTTCATCAGTGTAACGAGGGAAGATAAATTTAGCATTGACCTGCCCGAAGTTCATGATGGTGCAGTTCTTTTCTCAAAATGTGGATGGATTCTTCTACGAATATTCAACCGCACCAAGTCTGTGCCCAGCAGAAGGTTCCCTGATTCTGTGTTGTTAAGTAACCCCTTAATGTTAGGATCGATTCACACACGCACACGATATACGAGTATAAACAGTAAAGAATCAACACAGAGATATACGTGGTTCCCCAAAACCGGGTACGTCCACGGGAGCGGAGAGAGAATATGTTTATTGATGATCTGAGTATATATGGTTTTACAATAGAGAGTATATATAGTCACCACATCTATTCCAATCCTAATTCGCATTATAGCCTGAATACCCATAATGCCCTTAAAATGCCGTACCGTACCAACTCTTAAATTAACCCAAGTCAAAGTAAATTTCACATTGACCCACATTCCAACTCTTAAATGTAATTTCATTAATTCCCCACTTAAAATCGAAAAGTTTTTCAAGAAATTCTGGGTCTTTACATGCACTCTAAGAGCACTCTGACTATGATCTCCCATGGTACCCATTTGAGCTCTCCAAACGATTACATCATTCCCTTATATAACCATCTACCTTCTCAATGGACGAATAAGATCATTTCCATCCAACAGTCCACATTCTTTTTCAAGAATCTTCCTTGAGAATATCTTCCCTTTTTCATATCTTCACCATACTCCAAAGCTCTCCACATACGTCTAGCATATAATGGCGTCTTCAACAATTTTTTAGAGTATTAATTAGGAATCCTCCGTAACTCTTTGGAACTTTTGACATTCCTCCATCGAAAACCTTCCAGAATTATTATAACATTATTCAACATTTTAGACCGTTCTAGAAAAGTCTAGATTATTCTCCAATCTTTTAAAAAGTTTTTCACTGTTCTTTATGTGTGTGTGAAAGTTATATTTTATGAGTGATAATCAGTGCGTTGTTGTGTACACTAGTTTAGTGTATAAGTGTTTGGAATCAATAAAATTACATTTACTTGTTGTGGTCAACTTTTCATCCTTTAATATATGTTTGAAATTGGCCATTATCAAAAATACATTTTAATAGTAGCGCTTTATTTGAATGTTGGAGTTCGAGATACTAAGTTTTAGCAACCAAAATGCTGAGCTTATGACTAGAATGACAAGATGAAAATGTGAGAACATGATTTGCAATTGTATACGATTCTGATCCTCTAACTTTGCGTTTAAGTCATCAAGTTTTGGCTATCCTTAACCCCAAATTTGGGGGTGGTGTTGACCACAAACAACATCATTCTCAGATGCCATTATTCCTGTGCCCAAGGATGTCGCTTGGACCTTGAATTTGATTGTGGAGAAAGAAAGAAGGAAATGAAAAAGTAAAAAACTTATTTCTACATAATAAAAGAAAAAAGCATTTGTGGACAATTTCTCGGGAAGCGGCTGTAGAAAAGGTTCTCCAAAAATAATTTTTATTCTTATCATTTTGTTTGTTCACAAAATTACTTAAAACGAGAATTCAAAATCAAATAGAGTCCAAGTGGAAAAATGGCCATACATGTCATTTAATGATCAGTGGCTTTAAAAGAGAAACAATAATACCTCGTTACATTAAAATTCATCTTCTTTTGGTTCTTCTGATGTCCATAATCTACAAATGGTACCTTGAAATATATGGTTTTTTTTTTTTAATAATCAGGTGTCCGTCCACTAGCGGGGTCCACGGAGTGATATTTTTTGCAGACACGTGAAATTATTCACCTTATTTCCACAACAATTTCTTTTCTACCGATCTCCGCCCTCGCTTCGATCATTAGCAAGTGTTAGATTAAATCCTCCGATAATTCGAAAAAAAAATTAATGAAGAAAAATGTCATACAATCAATTACTTATGATTACTCAATCTAGTTAATTTTTGTGTAATTACTATTATACATATTATGAAAACTAGTAGTAATAGTTGGTGTTCTGGAGTAGGATGTTTAGACTTTAACAGAAGGGCAAAAGAGTAAGAAAGAAAATGCAGGGCAAATTTGCCGTTAACAACAACCGTGTAGGCGCGCCCTAAAAGCCCGAGAAGCTCAAAGATAAACGGCGGCAACGTCGTGTCCAAACAAAACCTTCTTCGTCCACCATCGCCGCCTCCGCCGCTTACACACTCGCCGTCGCCGCCCCAGTTTTCCTCTTCTTCTTTCTACAGCTAATTATCAGATAAACGATTGGAATGGGGTCCTCAAATATCAGAGACCTCTTGACTTCGTTTAGTGCTTCTTTGGACTTCTTCGCTATCAGTTCTGGTGATGGTCGAATTAAGGTAACCTTCAATCGTTCGTGTTTTTCTTTTTGTTTTTGTCGTAGAGGCTGAGAAATCAGAATACAAGTGCTAAACGAAAAGAATGTTTGTGTCTTTTAGACCTGAGAGCTTTTAGTGATATGAACATAACGCAGCACCTACAGAGATTTTAAGCATAAAATTTTAATTTTGTTATGAATTTGGAAATGTAGATGTGATTGCATTGGTTTATTTGGTCTGGAAGTTTACTTTTAGGCTCTAGTAAGTTGACATTTAGTTTCTCTCAGATTTGGGACACTGTGAAGGGCCAGATCCAGACAGAGTTTGCAGATATTGTTTCATCCGGTGAAACTAATTTATTCGGTAAACCAGGAAGGGGTCACCTTTCGGTTGATTACACGTGCATGAAGTGGTTGTCTTTGGACAAAAAGGTTCAGTTTTTGACATAAATTCTAGTTTGGACTAGTCTTTTGATGACATTTGTTGATGTTTCGTGAGTTGAAACTGTTGATGATTTTCAGAGAAAAAGGAAGCTTGGAAGTTCGTTGTTGATATTAGGAACGGGGAGTGGTGACGTATTAGCACTGGATGTATCCGCTGGTCAAATGAAGTGGAGAGTTAGTGACTGCCATCCTGGGTTTGTTTCTTGCTTTTAGTGTTGTGCTTTTGTGGTTTTTGTGATTAAAGTTTCACATATCCACTGGTCAAAGGTTTGCTTCATACTTCAAAACTTTCTGATCTCTGGTTTTGAAAGTTGTAGTTGGTTAATGATGTGTCATCCAACTGCAAATTCTGTTGAATTAGATGAGTAGCTTATCAAATAAGTCGGATTATTGGACAGACATTTGTGGATTCCCGTTTATAAATTCCGTCATGTGAGTGCCTTGCTGTATTTTAGTTGCATATCCCGCCATGAATCACAAGAACAGATGCAGTTTCGTTACTGCTTTTTCTGTGAAATTTGAGTTCTAGATATCAAGATAGGACAGTGTCGTTCACATGATCTGGGTGGATACTCGTATTCCTCTGAAACTCGAAACAAAATTGGAGAAACTAAAAGTTCATGATGCCAGAAAATTTCTTCTTGTGCTAAGATTTTAAGACTCTAACGGAGTTTGTAGATTACCCCATTAGTAGATTGCAATAATATAACGCAAAACTTCTTCTACTTTTTTTTTTTATAATTTTGTTCACCATCCCAGATCTTGACATACCACTTAACTGGATGATGTGGCTAGAGGATCTGAATCAAAATCAATATTTGTGCAGCGTAATGATGATATTCCTTTACTTTTTATGCAGTGGTGTCACCACAATTTCGTTTCCAACGCATGATTCATGCATATACACGGCGGGTAAGGATGGGATGATTTGCAAACTAGATTCAATGACAGGAAACTTGCTAGGGAAGTTCACGGCTTCTACGAAGGCAATATCTTCTATGTCTGTTTCATCAGGTTTGCAACTGTACTATATAAGTTATTGGCTTTATTGCTTTGATTTCATCGCGAAGAAAGCGCTTTGCGTTTCATCACAGTTGAATTAGTCTAAGCAATGAATTATGTTTTGAAATGAAGGCGGCCTAGCTTTATTATTTCTGTTAGTTTCTGAATTAAGTATCTATTTTAACTAGTTCTCCAGTAAAATGGAAGATACGTCTTTGTTCAGATTTTGAAATTCTTAATGACCAAAATTTCAAAGATTGGCTAGGGTAAGATGGCTAAATTGTTTTCCACCAGCAATCCCATATGTGAGCATTTGATCAACACGCTTATGTGATCTTTTCAATTGATCAGCTTCAGGTTTTTATTTTTGAGTGATGTCCAATGTATGTCGATGCTGTCGTAATGATTTGGGCCACATCGATTTGCTAGGAATCATCTGTATATTACCTTTTTTCATACCGTGTCCTTTTGTTTATGTTTCGGTCACCTCTGATTTTAGTTTTTAGTTATTTGACTTCTGCCTAGACGTGGATCTTGTTTACTGTGTCAAAACTGCTATTTATGTGGTATGTTCCTGAATGACAGATGGGAAGACATTAGTGACTGCAGCTGCTCAACTAAAGGTCTTCAATTGTTCAGATAACAAAAAGATACAGAAGTTTTCAGGCCATCCTGTAAGTGTTTTTGTCCGTAGAAATGTTATATTAAGTCTCATTCATTATCCTGTTCACATGCAACTAGAAACATACTTCTGACGTTTGGTTTTCTTCTTCTACTTTCTGCTGGTAGTTAAAGTAACATTCTTTCAACTGGTCAACAGGGGGCTGTCCGCTGTATGATCTTCACTGACAACGGGAAATACATTCTTTCTTCTGCTGTTGCTGAACGTTACGTTGCAGTTTGGAAACTGGATGGCGGAAAAAAGCAATCAGCTTGCTGTGTTCTGGCGATGGACCACCCTGCTGTTTTTTTGGATAGCCGGTGTGTTGATGCTGGGGATGTAGATGCTGCTGGCCTTTCTGTCTTAGCCATCTCGGAAATGGGAATTTGCTATTTTTGGTATGGGAGGAATGTTGAGGAATTACGCAATAGCAAGCCAACAAAAGTCTCCCTATCTCTTGATGACCCATTCTTCAAGAGTCAGAAGGGTGCAGTGCCTACTATATTTGCTGCAAAATTGCAAGGAATTGCCAAGCCTGCCTCTGGGCACATATTTTTGGCCTATGGGTTGCCAATAAAGCCTTCGTTTGAGAAAATCCTAGTTCATTCTGGCACTGATATAAGATTGAACAGTTCCTCAGATGGACTCCTTCTACCCATCACTCAACCTAGCAAGTCTAGACGAGGGCCAAATAAGCGTAACGAAGGTAACTCATCATTCTCCATTGCTTTCGTTTCCACGTTGGTTTGGTAATCGTGATTCTCGGAATGTTTGTGGAAACCTGGGTTCTTGGATATTCCTCCACTTCCTTGCTTCATCTTACATGTATAAGTTAGTGTTCACCATAGCGAATTGTTCCTTTTGCACTTGGATGGCAGTAATTTCCTTGGTGCATAAACCCAGGTTTCGCAAGTTGGATTCGGAGGTGTGTTGAAGTGATAGGTTTGTCTTTCACCAACTTTGATGTGAAAAGGGATGCGATCAAGTTGGTTGATTGTCTGACTTACTTTTTTAATTAGAGTGGAGGGATTTTGTGTGATATGGTGCATTCAAGCCTTCAACTTGTCACGCTGAATCCTCACTATCCATATGTGTGCTTCTATCATCTGATGCCTCACTATTGCATTTTCAATTGTCTTCTCAAACACGATCTATTACTGCATGATAATCAGGCATTCCACTTTATTTTCAATTTTCAATTTTCAAAATATGGCCAAAACTGCAGTTGTAGAATCTTTGTTATTTGTGATACTTTTGTTGGGAAGCAGGGAGCTACCTACTATTCCCAAGAATGCTTTCTTCATGATTTTGAATTTGTTGATCCAAAGTATTGGTTTCGTGAATCTGTGTCACCTCGGACTTTCAACTCATTTAAGTCTTTTTTTTTTTCGCGGAGAAAAAGTACATAACTTCTGGTCTTTCCACGTGCTTTCATCAAATGTTGTAATAAATAATTGAGTTTGAAAGTGATTCTTTTGATTCTCTATTTCTCTGTCTCCTCTCAGACTTTTATTCTTCTTTTCCATATGAAAATCTATCTTCAATTGTGGTGTTGATCATTGATGAGTTTTTCTGTTGTAAACAGTTAGTGCTCTAGACCGTGCGAATGCAGAAGATGCCGTACTTCCAATGCCTACATTTTTTGATTTGCATCAACAAAAGAAAGGAAATCAAAATTCAATTATTGTTCCTGATGAGGTAATGGCTGATGATTTTTTCAACAGCAAGCAGGGAACCCCAGTTGAGGCAAAGAAAGGTGTGCCTAAATTATGTCTGAAAAGGTCCCTAATTTTAAGTTCTGGTATATGACCTCTTATATGGTTATTATGTGACTTATGTCTATGAATATTTTTAGATGCTACTATGCGGATAATGGTATCTTTATTGGTTAAGCACCGGCCGGTCTGGAAATCCCACATCGTTTACCAACGCACTCTTTCATTTTTTTTTTTTAAATGCAGGGAACACTCTTGGTTTGGGCGACCACAATTGGCCTTTCGACGTCCCATGAAAATCCCGACAGTCTCTCTCTCTCTCTCTCTCTCCAAACCGTATGAAAGTGCCTAAATCCTAGGGTACCCTATGGAAGTGCCTAAAACCTTTGGGTACCCTTTGAATTTGTCTAAACCATTAAAACCCTATAATAGGAAAGTGCACCCTAAACTTAATCCCTAGGCTACCCTATGAAAGTGCCTAAACCACTAAAACCCTATAATAGGAAAGTGCACCCTAATGCTAGACCCTAGGGTACCCTATGAAAGTGCCTAATCCTAAACCCAAGGGTACCCTAATGAAAGTGCCTAAACCCTCAAAACCATATGAAAGTGCCTAAACTTCTAAAACCCTATGAAACCGTATGATACCCTAAGTGCCTAAACCCAAAAAAAGAACGATTGACCTTAATGGTAACTAAAAAAGAGTGATTGACCTTAATGGTAATAAGTATTTATTTTCCGACCTTAATGGTAATTGTTCCTATCTTTATCAGGTAGTATGACATATGGTATATATTATCCATCTAGTTCAGATTATTTCTGTAATTTCATATCGATGTTGTTTTCTCTTATTTTGTCGCATGAGCATTTAGTTTGTGCCAAAAAGTGTTGCGTCAATTTTGTAGGTTCAAGGGTATAGCTTTTGTTGCATGTTACATGGTGGGAACTGGGAATTATATTGACACTTTCTTTCTTCTGGTGCTTGTATTAGGAAACATTTACTTTTCTTTGTTGCTCTCCTGTGGTTATTTGTTTTTATTACCATTTTTTTGCTAATTTATTTCTGTTAAAAAGAAGTTGTTTGAGAGAGAATCATTTACGAGTATTTTGCTCACTGATGTAGTGATGTTCATTTGCGCAGATGATTTCAATGAGGTTGGAGACACTCCTACTGTTTGCATGGAGCATCGACTCAGGACCTTAGGCATACTTGACAATAAGGATGATCTTGCATCTGATACGCTAATGGATTCTATGAAGTTGAGGGGAATCAATATTGAGGCTACTTTGCCGCAGAGGAAGGTTTGTTTGCTGGTTTGGTGGGAAATAAGATATCTTTCTTTTTTATTGCAGTTGCATCTCATTTTATTTATTATCTTTTGTTCTTTCATTCTTTTCTCGTGATGATCTTTGTCTTTGAATCATGCATGTGTTTTAACCTCTTCTGATGGCTTAATTGTAATCTGATCTCAGATGAGGGCAGCTATTTTATCCATGGCTCCTAGTGATGCTTACAAGCAATTAGAAGTATTGGTGGCCATGTGGCAGTCAAGGTGCATTTTTCTATCCTATCATGAGTATTTGGTTTTGGTATCTAACTTCTACTAAGAAGATAAATGGGGAATAATAACCCCACTTGTAATTCTAGCAATCTAAAAGTTAAAGCCCTGCCCCCGACAAATCTGTCTTTATTTTTTGCTTGTGCAAGAGTTTGACAGGTTACTTTATGATCCTATGGAAGGAGTTTCTTTTTTCTTCTCTCTTTCCATGGCTCCTATAGGCAGGACTTGGACACTTTGGAAGATTGCTTTTTTCCATTATGCATTCTAAGGTCTGAGCATGTTATATAACAAACAAACGCCCAGTTGGTACCTGTTATTGGGTGTCTGGAAAGGAGAATGTTGAGGACAAGCCTAACCTTTGGTATAATACAGTGGCTGTGTTCAGACTTGAACCTAAGACCTTAAGGTTATTGGGCCGAGTCTTTACCACGTCTGAGCATGTTATATAATACAAAGATTTCTTTTTGGCATCTGAGTGTTCTATTTCCTTCAACAGATCATGCAGTGGAAAGTATGTTCTTCCTTGGATCTGTTGCATATTGGTGAATCACAGTGACTACGTCATATCTCAGGAACCAGTGACCCAATTGCTAGATTCCTTGGATAGGGTAATATTCTACTTGTTCGCTACTATCTTTGCTTAATTCATTAACTTTGAGGTGCATTATCGATTGATTTTTTAGGCTTTAACCATGTTGTCTTCTTCCAGCTCACTAAGTCTAGAGGGGGATCGATTCATTCTTTGTTACAGTTGTCAGGTCGTTTGCAACTTGTAACAGCTCAGGTAATTTTCTACTCATGTCATTTGAGTTTGTTCTACAAATGCATTTGGATATTCAGATTGAACCTGTCTTTAAACAGATTGACAAGGCTGTTCAGAATGAAGGTCAGAGCTTTTTACATGATCAGCAGATGGATGAAAGCGAAGATGATGATGTTGATGATGTTCTTTATGGTGAAGAAGACGAAGAATCCCAAAGTAGTGGCGATGCCTAGGATTTTTTCTTCCACAAGAGGTGATTATTTCTTTGCCAAATCAAACATATCTATGCTTGTTCGTTCCTGGATTGATGCTGAGTTATCACCAATAAAAGAACATGCTAGTGATGGCAAGAACTTGTTCAAATACAATTGTAGAAATTGTGGTCTTTCTTTTACTCTCTTTTACATAAATGTAAAATTTTAACCATAACCCCTTGGACGGTGGTTAACATGCAAAAATTTTGTTGGGACTTGGGATATGCCAAAAATTATAGAAGTATGCGTAAGTGCATTGAAAGGCATAAAATGTGTGTTGAAGTTTTAACCCTTTTGGCATCATGCACCCAACCACGGTCACTGGGCAATTGCTAACTTCACTCTATTCAAATTGTTTCGACAAGTATTGAACTATTGATGCTTACTGCTGAAAATATTAGCTTACCACTTGTGTTTCAGTATCTTTTACGGTCTGCAAAACAATTATAAAAATTCAGTCAACTGTTAGCTCACTTCAGTTGGGATATGAAGCCAGGGTTATGCTGTGGGTGGACAATTTTATCCCTGTGAAGCATGTTAGGAGATGCATCTGATATTCGAAAATTTCTCTCTACGAAAACATCTTTAGATGATAGGTTCCAAAATTTGAAGCAGTCATCTAGTTTTCAATTGGTTTTGATGATAGGATCTTTGAATGATTGAATTCATGCATTGTGGCATGATAGTATATTACAATCAGATGGATGTTTGAATAACTTCAAATGAGTAATTGCCGGAGGTATTCCTGGTCAATTTTTTGTTTCCCTAACGATCTAGGACCTAGGGTTCCATGAGAAAACCCTAGGAGCCTCTCTCTCTCTCTCTCTCTCTCTCTCTCTCTCAACTCTTCACAACCCCACCCTTGCAGCCCCACCTTCCCCTCCCCCTCCCCCTCCCCCTCCATGGGTTGCACACCCCTTGGGCGGCGGGAGGGGAGGGACTAATCCCCTTTCTAGATCTGGTTTCCTCTTCCCCTTCTGCACCATATCCACCTTCCGTTCGCCGATCGTTGGAACTTGGCGTTCCGTAGCCCTGTTGGGCGTCACGATTCGTCTGCTCCCCCTTTGCAACCTTACGGGTTCCGGCGGCTTCTTAGGTCTCTGGTAGAGGAGTGTGACTAGTTGGAGGTTTGGCTAGAGAAGGGCTGCTCAACGACGAAGGGGAGTGTATCTCTTTTTTTTTGTTTTTTTTTTGTGTTTTCTCCGGCTTTAGGCCGGTGTGTCCCGTTGGTTTGGTCATATGCTTTCTCATTGTATTTCTGTGACCTGTTTTCGTTAGAGTGTTCGATCTGTGGACTCCCAACCTTTCCCCATGAGAATCTTTGATGAATACTATATCTCAACTTTTGACAAAAAACGATCTAGGACCTCTTGGTATCATGGTTTGCAAAAGCTTACCAACCTAAGAAGTGATCCTTGGTTTGCGGAAACTCTTTTAATCAACAAAGGCGATGGGGACATAAAATGATTGAAATCCCGTATTCGTGCAAGAGCAGCTAAATTGATTGATTAAATATCTATCCCTCATTGAAATCAACAAGGGCAAGAGCGACACACCTATCTTTCTTTCCTTAATTCTCGTATCGCCCAACATCATATAGGTGTTCTCAGACGACGAAGCCTTAACCGCTAGCGGCTCTGTTGATAGCTTTATGGTATTCGTATTCTCTTTCCCGGCCACTGATCGACATAGATTGCTTGATTCCCGCAGCAAGAAGCTAAATGGAGGGATTTCAGCTACGGTGCTCTTTTCTTTCAATCAACAAGGGGATGGCTAAAGAAAGGAAAGAGATTGATTTCCTGTATGACCCCTATTGGTGGAGTTCCTTCTCGATCGACTGCCGAACAACTATATTGAATTTCTGAACTTTCATCCCGGGGGCTACGACATCAATTGATTGTTAGGGTATTACTACGGCTATGGGGCAACCCATAAGCTAATTGAATTGCATAATTACCCCTTGGACTCATATAAACCTAAACATAGGGTTATGGCTTGGGACTCATTGAAAGAAATCCTTTCTTCTCTATCCCGGGTAACTACGCTTTTTCTCATGATGATATCCTAGGCAAACATAAAGCTTGTTTTGTCCATGGGCCTCAGAAAGTGTTTGGTCTAGGGTTCGACTGCCACCCCACATGCTATCAATTTTATGTTGGGCCAGTCCATACATGGCTTTGTCCGGCTTTAATTAGTCCCCGCTGGGGTATAACTCTCACTTGCATGCTACCAATTCCTGTATTGGGCTAGTTCGTGCAGAGATAAAGCTTTAGTTGGCCCTTGTATATTAGATGTAGGATAGGTTCCTTGTACTTGTCGTTCCGTTGGACTGGATACCAAGTTATAAAAGAAAAATGTATATTTGTTTTTCGAATGTTTGATTGTATGAAATTCTGCTGCATGGTGTGTGTGTGTGTGTGTGTTTTATTAGATACACTATTATTTTGTAGCGTAGTTGTTTGTGCCATTTTCATGCTTAATGTTTGAATTGATCCACTACAGGTTTCGTTTGCTTGGTTTTTGCCATTCCTGGTGGATTCAAAGATAGTTTGACTTGGACGTGTCTAACAATTATTGTTGATGTAACCCACAGTTTTGTCTCACTTTGATGGCCTCGTTCGTATGCAAGATTTCTACAATTTTCTCTCTCTCTCTCTCTCTCTCTCTCTCTCTCTCTCTCTCTCTCTCTCTCTCTCTCTCTCTCGAGTTTCTTCTTTATTCAAACCAGGTATTGCCCTTTTGTTTCCCTTTTTTCGTGCAATATTTTCTTGGAGAACTGGTGCACAACATAAATATGATGCTCTCTCCGTCCCTTTTTAAGTGTGTTACCTGGAAATTCCAACTATTTTTCTCTCACATCAACTTTTACAACTTTTACATCTATTTTCCATTACTTACCCTTATCAATATAATAATACCCACTAATTTTTTAAAAAGGAATCTACTTTTAAGGGCAAAATAGGAAATGTACCCATTAACTTTTCAAAACACACACTTATTAAGGGACCGCCTAAAATGAAAATGTACACACTATAAAAGGGACGGAGGGAGTAGCTTATAAAATACGAGTGTTTATGTTGATAAGCTTTTGGTATCTTTTGTACTAGGTTTCGGCGTAAGTTGTGTTTACTGATTTTTACCTCTTCTTGACTTTGGTTGGCTTAAATGGGGACATAGCATACTAGATAAACTGGGCTTAAATTTTCTTTGAAAGTGAAAATACATTCGGCCGAATAAGGGATTTTTTCAGAGAAAGTTGGGATCGGATTTGATTGGATATATAGTTAGACACATGCGATTTAGACACATGCGATATATTTATATGCTTTGCTATTGTGATTCACCTATAGATCAACCACATTAGGCAAGGCATCGGCAGGGCCGGCCCAAGGGTTTGGAGTACGGTCTAGCCTAAAAAATGTGTCGTAAGAGTACAATACTTAAATAATTTTTTCAGCAACAATTACACTAGGAGAAAACCAAAATAATATAAAGTTTTATTAATTATTAAATGTCACTAATAGCTTTCGAGAATTTAAAAAAATCGTTTTGATATTTTCTCATATTCCAAAAAGACACGTCTCTGTAGTACTCTGGAAGAAAGAGACTCCTAAAAAGTACATTTTGAACCCATAAACCACTAGAAAACGCCGCTACACTGAATTCTTCATCACTTTGTGTTCAGAAACCAAAATTCTATGACGAGCAAAATACCAGATCTATAGTAGGGGGTGTTCCACTAAAGAGTTTATTGGGTTTTTAGTTTTTTAGGCCTTTGGTTGTGGTTTAAATCCACAACTTGTTCCACTAAATTTTGGTTTTTTGGTTTTTTGGTGGTCATTTTGTCTTTATTCAAAAAAAAATTGCATTTATTAGTTTTGCGTCAATTTTTTGTGGTTTATTGGTTCCTCTCGACGAGACGAATCTAACAAGTATGAAATTATAGTGAAAATTAATTATTTTTTGA
>JAXBDA010001760.1:0-50222 GCA_036023075.1 Gaultheria prostrata | reverse complement strand
GGCCAACAATAGCGCCGATCATATGGCCCGGTTGGGGGCAGAACAAGTTGAAGATTTGGTTGTGATGCAAGACTCGCCTCAATCTGTTCGCATTTTTGTGCGAGAGGACTGGTTCGGTAGGAGCCACTCTAGGGACTAGGTTTTATCCTTCGTTTTGTAAACTATCTATGATTTTCGTTTAAGTTTTTCTATTCCGAAGCACCAAAAAAAAAAAAAAGTTATGAACATGCCGAACGAGCCGAGAGGTAAGTTGTTCAAACTTGATCTGAAAATTTAATAATATTCAAAATATATTTACGTTTAATTTACTTATGAGACGAGTAAATCTCGAACGAACTTTACAAATGATGTCAGAAACATAAATCTAAAATCATATACAAGTTATATACCACCTGTAAAAAGCATATCTTGAAACTGGACTTCTTTGGTCAAGAAATCGGCCTCAATTGTCGCTTTGTACTGATTGCTTAACTTCCAATTCACATATCTAAATTCCATATTTAAGGCCAATCACCTTTTAGGTAAAAAGTGACACATAGGGTTTTTTTTTTAATTAAAGAGGCGAGTTTGAAGAATGTCACTATTCATGCTAAATCCAGCCCGGTACTTCATTTTTTCTCTATAAATTTCCCTCCAAAACGTAAAGGTTCTATTCCTGGACCCATAGTGATCAACCGTGGTCAGTGGAAGAGAAGAAGGCCATGCTAAACTATGGAGCGACTACTTTTCGGAGATTCCAACATTTGCGGGAAAAAATTTCCGTCCAAGGTTTCGAATGCGGAGAGCCGGAGACCTTTATTCCTAAAAATTGCTGACGCAGCGAATGCAAAAATTACCATGGCAGTTCTATCCACCTACTGGTTGGTGTGGAAATTTATCGGTAGGGTAAAGTCTTGTTGGTCGAAGACTTTTGAGCTCTAAGAAATCTTAATGCACGTATGCGTATTTTTCTTTCAAGTCTATGCGGTGTAAAGTAGGAACATTGTAAAACATGTTTTATCTTGTGCTCATTTATATTCCGGATAGGGAAGCAACTTGTACCAATGCAATAGTGACACGTGACACGGTCACCAAAACATGGACGTCAAATATGGTCAACTTTTTCGGCTTCCAAAACCAAATCGATGTCTCGGTGTCCGAAGTCATATGGGTACATAGACTTGTCATATTGGTTTGTTACTGCTTTCAGAAGGCTGGAAATGCAATTGGGGATATCTACTAAGCTTGACCTTCTACAACCTGGAAATACTTAGCATACGTAGAATGTTGCCAACAACAGTTAGAATGGCTAGGGGCCTACGCAATGCGTGTGCACATAAAATTAGGAAGAAGTATGCGATTACTCATGTCAACGGTGTCTATCTTTGCAGCCACCATAACTGTAGACCACGACAATTTTATAGAACCGGTCTTCCACATTAATCATTCTGCTAATCGTCTTATAGCATGTTCAGAATTTGAAGCACAGGATGTAATAATCACAAGAAAATGAGCTACAAATTAGATTAAATTAATGAATAACAATGAAATTACATGTTAAAATCTTGCATGAATCTCTATAGAGAATCATAAAAGAGTCTGCTCGAGACTCCTATACACTGTAGTAGAGCATTTGGGCTAAAATTTACGGGAACAAGAACCCTGGAAGGCTGGAATGGTTGAAGAAAGCCTTGGAGGATGCAGGGAGAAAAACCATACACCGGTCGTATGAATCATGCCTTTTTGTTGCATTTCAGTAACTTAAAACTAAATTCAGCTTCATTTCCGAATGCAAGAGCAGATTGGTATATTCCTGATAGTTCCTAGTTGTGAAAGTTGTATCAGGTCCCGGGAAATGTGCTCCCTGTGCTAGAAAGAATTATAAAGGCGCAAACGACTGAAAGTGAGAAGACGGAGACCCAAGTGTTCTCTGTGTACATCTCCATTGCATCTGTGAATGAGAAACGAGCGCGGCTTTCAGCCCAGTTACGGAGTCTATCCGCCTCTGCTGCATACAATGCTCTTCCCTGTGAAATATAGACAGAGTTCAAATTCGGCCTAATTGCATATTTGCATGTCATTGATCCGAAGGGGAAAATTCAGAAAATTGAAGGCATTGTGTCATACATCAGATCAAACCAGCCTATTACAAAATGAATGGTTAGATGATCGTATCATCAAGGAATTGCCTTGAATTATAACCATGTTAGTGATTACGCAACGTCCATCTTGAATATCAAAAGCCCACATAACCGATTTTGTTCTAGGAAACCCAATCACCTCTACATGAACCATTAATGAGTAGGAAGTAACACTATGATAAAGTACAAACTCCGCCCGAGTCCTATCAACTTGCACCAAAAGCTATTCCCTTTTTCTTTTCTTTTTTGATCTGTACCAAAAGCTATTCCTTGAATCGAAGAATTAAGATCGAAACACAGCCTTAAAACAGTAAAGGGTAACACCGTAACCGTGAATTCCTAGGTACCAAACTAGCGAGTCATTAACTCCTTATACTAACAGAAACAGTCTAACATGAAGACTTTGTTCGACAATAAGGTAAGACACTGGTTCCTGATGACACATTCTTTAGCTGAATAATTTAATTTACTGTATTGTCTACAGCAGTAAACACAGACAAAAGCAACATGACATTACCTTGTCATCAAACCAACGACCTCGCCGCAGCCATGCAGTGACTAGAGCTAGTAATATCCTCGGAGGAGTCAAGTAACTGATGGCCTTCCCACTTCCCTTTACAACCCGCATTCGTGGAACTAAAGTTCTAGCTACTGTTTCCGGGAGCTCGCAAATGATGTTGAACATCTGTTTGTTTTGTATAGTTGACCCACTGCAGACATGCCACACACAGTTTTCATGTCATACTTCCAATAAATAGAAGAAAAACACCAAAAGAGCTAATAAGGCGTTCAAATGGCAAGCTTGGTGAAAGTAGTCTGAAGGGTAAATTCTACCGCGAACACAATTACACAAGTTTACTGGATAAACACACTAGATAGCCAAACAAAATAATTTACATTCTTCATTGATGATTTCCATCCTACTCAATTGCAGAAAACAGGGCCCACCCAACTTACCTCAAGAGCAAGTCTGTCAGAACCATGCCAGGGGAGGCTGTATGCACTCCCACTTTTGACTTTTTACACTCTTTGAAGAGAGATGATTGAAGCTGCCTTAGACCACATTTTGTTGATCCATAGCTGCAAAACAAAGCAGATACAAACAACGTAAGAAGAATTTTGGCAACAACACCTAGTCTGGAAAAACTCGAGTCTTTGCAGATCATAGAAGGGGAATTTATTCAAATAGAATATCAGATTACTTACACAGCTGTCAAAGGGGTGCTAGATCCTCCGGAGCCAGCACCATCCATATTGAATATATGACCGCCCTTGTTCTGGTTTTTCATGACATGCATGGCTTCACGAGTGCAAAGTATAGATCCAACCAAGTTTGTAGAGACAATCTGTCCAACCATTCAACACTAGCTTAAACTTCAAATCATAGAAATGAAAAAAATAATATGGATAACGGTCAAGCATATATAGATCTGGAGTCTAAGACTGTCAAATATTTTCTGGGCATAGCATATGACAATGTGCTGATTTGCTATGTGTTTGTCCCTAGGAGATGGAGTGCAAATTCTCATGTGTCTCTCTATGATATAACTCTAAGCTTCTGACAGTGAGAAACAAAGCTTAAAAAGCAAACAAATGCATAAAAGTGCTACAAAATGGCTTCACGATTTATCGTGTCAGAAATGAACTCTTTGATTCCGCATCTAGAAGATACAACAACAACAACCCATCTAGAAGATACAGTGCACAAAAATAATCTGATCAAGTGCATACCTGTTGAATATCGTCATCACTGAAATCCAACAAGGGTCTAAAACCTTTGTTCGTCCCAGCATTGTTTATCTGTAGAAAGGTCGGACGTTGAAGTTTAATTAAGGTTCAAACCTCATGTACTCAGAAAGTAAAGAGAACAAGTTTTCCTTGCTGTCGGCACCCAGCCAATAAATTCACATTTTCCTCTCTGAAACACTTTTTCCTCAAAAAAAACATCATGTCACACAAGTCTTCAGGTCAGCCGAAAACCCAGACCTGAATTATAGAACGCAGTATGATAATCAAGATTACTCACCCATATGTCAATAGAACCAAATTCACTGACAGCAAACGTCGCCAATTTCCGCACCTCATCAGGTTTACAAACGTCACATGCAATGCCTGCTACTTTCGCACAGGCCATATTTCCAGATGAGCCACCTTTGGTGACCATACCCTCTTTCAAGTTCTCCTCAAGCTCTTTAATTGTCATATCAACAGATTCAGGACTGCCTTCACAAGATTTGAACAGAGATAAGACATTGTGGTATAGCAGACAACGAGATGACAATCACATATACAGGAGTGCAAACACTAGAAATTTTAACACACAAATTTGACAATTATGGGCACCACCTTCGAGAAGCAACTACTACTCGATCTCCAGAAAGAAGAAATTCCCGAGCAAGAGCTTTCCCCAATCCCCTTGTACTGTACCATCCAGGTAATACAAGTAATCAGCAATAGAGAAACAAAACTTGAACAAGTTCCAATGGAAAATGAATAAGAGGCAGGAAACCAACCTAACCTAACTGCAAATTGTCCCAAGGCAAGTAACAAATAGTTGAACCAGATGAAATGTTAAATCACAGAGAAGCAAGTCTCCTTACTCCAAGGTGGAACACAAAGCAAGGAACAAGAATGTAACCCCGATGAAAACACAGAAAGAAGTATTTACCCAAGTAAACCTTTTGGACCAGTGAGAGGGAGTACCTTCCGGTAATGACGACATTACGTGGACCAGCTCGACTGACTTCGTCTAAAACCATGTTGGATCCTATCATTGTTCCGATAATGACACCCCCAAGCCAGCTATACCATACCAAATCCTTCAACTGACTGTCTCCACCTTAAAAATAGTAAAAACACGGTGTTAGCTTTCCACCCACAATTTTTTTATAATGCAACTACGATTCATAACAGAAAAATGAGAATGTTGGTCAGTTAAGAAACAGTACACGTTAATTATGAATATCTAGCTGAAATCCTGGAAAACAGATGCTCTGAGAGAGAGAGAGAGAGAGAGAACAATAAAATGCACCTTCAGAAAGTAGAGATTCTAAGATGGGGGGAAACTATTGACATGGTTTGGCACGAGCAAGTAAGAGGAATTCAATGTGTGCTACTTGTCAAGTATTCTATGATTGCCAAGGAATCGATGAAGATGCGTTTCAGATAGCAATTATAGGAGAGCAAAGAAAACATATAGCTGGAACAAATAGAACGTATCACGACATCTCCAGTCGAGTTCAGTCGACTACAAATGGATTTCTACACACGCACACGCACAAAATAAATGCGTGTGGCAAGGCTCAGTATACAATGGCATGTTCTCTGACCTGACAACTGAAATCCGATTAAGAGTATCACACCGGTGCTTGCCATTGTAACGATGTATCTTCCAATTTGCATAGCAATCTGTCATATATCAATGAGATATGACAAGATAGCAACAATTAGTAAGCACTTAAACATCTACAGCAACCAACATTACATCTACAGAGTTAAGTAAACCATCAACAGGCAAAATCAATTAATGCAAGAAGCTTATCCAGAACAGTAGAGATTTGAATGTGCTAGTTATCTTGGCTGGTAAAGATTTGAATGTGCTAGTTATCTTGCCTGGTAGAGAAGTGTGTTCATCCCTATTGATATCTGGTGCAAGAGGGTAAACCCGCTAACCTATTGCGTATCCAACTACTGTTGGAGTAAAGTGCAAGAATAACTCAACTGAACAAAACCACTAACGGCAGTTACCCTCTGTTTGGTTGCTCAGAAAAATCATGAAGATAAGATAATTTAAATTCATTTAGAGTATTTTCGTTGTTTGGGTCGTCAGAGATATAATAGGCAGCCTGGCAATGCAGTGGTCTCAGGCTAAGGCAGTGCTACGATTAAAAAAAAAAAACATTTTATGGAAACCCATTCTCTTGGTCCGAATTTAAGTAATCATCTTTTAATACTACATTTTGATTGGTGGACAGTCCAAAATAATTAATTTTACGATTTAAAGAAATTGATTCTAAATTACTTTTTGAATCCGTCGAAAGACCGGTGCTGCGGACACAAATGTCCGAAAATAGTCTAACAACACATGTATTAAGAATCTTTTGATGCATGTAGGACCTGCACAAATAGAACGAATTCAAGTACATCTATGTCCGAGTCATTTTCTCCGTTGGAAAGGAAATCTGGATATGGTTGAAAAGCTTATTACAAACTTAATTACCACTTTTGCTGCTAAATTCAAGGAAATGGTATTGTTCAAGTGAGTTCAATTTTCTTTAATACACTACTAGCTACTTTGGATATCGTTTGACTATGACAATTTTCTGTTAAACTATGAATATCTTTACTCTCCCAGTTTAGATTAGATTATTTTTATAAACTATGAATATCCTAGATACCATTATCCCAATCCGCCCAAGGAGATAACCAATCACTCATCAGTCCCTCAGCAGCTGAGCAAACAAAACTACTAAAGCTAAATCTACTTGACTGTCAGATTCAAATTTCATTTCATGCTCCTTTCCTTGGAACAACTTTCTCATCAACCAAACAGAAAATAATGCACAAAATAATCCCAAACACAATAACAACTTACCGAGAATAACCTCTCCTCCAACTTATCCAATGCATCCTGAAACCTATCATCCAACGGCGACCTCAATAAAGCAGATTTCAAAAAATCCAAACCAGTATAATTCCCCTTGTTACTCCGCACACGGTTATTTTCCATCAAATCCCCGCCCTTTCTCGCACTTTCCTCCTCTTTCTCCCCTCCTCCTCCTCCTTCAGACCTAAACGACCTCGCACAAAGTCGTCTACGGCCTCTCGATCTTGCTATAACCGAAATTGTTTCAAGCATCACCAAATTACGGCGAAAATCGAGCCGAACAGGAGGAGGTTGGCCGGTGAGGTGCCAGTGCAGCGGCGGCGACGAGTGGATTTTGGCGACGGCGGCCATTTCCGGCCGGTTTATGTGGTTGTGGACTTGGGTGTTTAGCAGATGCGGGGTGTGGTGGAGTAGTCCGAGGAGTGGGATTTTTTTGCTATTTTATGGGGAATGTTGGGGAATTTGGAGGTAAAATATCTGAGGAGAGAGAGAGATAGATTTTTTGAAGATCTATTGGAGGAGAGAGAAGCGTGATGGCCACACGTTAAAGCAAACCTCATCCGTCACGGCTCGTTTGCCACGTGGACATGTTGTGTATGGGCTAGAAATTACATGATGGTTTTTTGTTTTTCGACCATTGTGGTATCCGAGACCGCTTAAGCATAATTGATAATTGATCCCCTGCCCGGTTTGGTTATGGTTGAAGCCTTGAAGGTAGACCATCAATGTTGAGAGGGGATTCATAAGAAATTATTTTTTTGTCGTATGATCAAAAAAATCAAATCTTGGTTAATTATGTGATAGAGTAAACTCATCAACCAACGACGTTTAAGTAGAACATTTTTAACCCATAACTTCTCTTTAAGAACAAAAACCTAACCGCCTTCTTTCTTCCTTCTACTCCCTCTCCCTCCACCCTAATGCGGTTACAGGAGGGGAGGACTTTTATGATTTATCCTTGTCGAGTGTTTTGCTTCCTCCCAAGTGATATCTGTTTTTCTCGCGTTCAATAACTCCTCTTTTTTAGTGATAGTTTTCTCTCTCAATCTCAGATTTAAGAGTTTCTTTGTGTTTTTCACTTTTTTTTTCCTTTCTCTCGACTTCTCCTTCATCATTGAGGTGTCGTTTCTAGTTCTCACAATAGTGTTGGTGGAGATGGTCCTTTAATGAAGCCAAGCAGTATCGGAGGGGTGTTTGGCTCATGCACTCCTCCCAATTTTCTTCTATTTATAATACACTTTTGGATTTATTTGTAAAATTATTGAAAACTGGTCCCCGCAAACTAAGTCAAATTCATAATCCTACGTCTGCGTGGTCAATGACAAATCAAACCGATTGGACTCGCTGCCCATCAGTGTGTGGACATAATTATTGACGATACCCATTGTCTCAAGTTTGTGTTTGATCGGCTTGAGTTTTTTTTTTTTGTATGAGTGCGAATGAGGTGGTCCATATTGTGGCAATGAGAAGTAGTACTATTGATCTGGGTGTCTGTATTTGAGAGGAATAGCTTCTTTTGTAGCTTTCTAGTCCTTCAATTAAGGACGGATGTTACTTCTAAATGTTTATCTTCGGTATCTTTGTATTTTTAACAAAAAAGATTCTACCATTTTGAAAGAAAAAAAAAACCTTACTAACCAACCGAACTAAGAGCATGTGTAGCAGGTTATGTATAATTTACTAAAAATGTTCATGAACAGTACACTTTTTCCCATTTACCTATCCACATCTCTTTCAACACTCCAACAATCTTCTCTATTTTACCTATTACTCTATTAAAATATTTTGTTTCTAACCTTTTCTTCTCTCACATTCTAGATTCCCAAAAAAAAGTGAAAGCAAAAGAGAGGGAGGGACGAGAGAGAAACTAATAAAATATCAAGTAGCTTGTGAATAGTGTCACGCTACAAGTGCCGAAGCACTGTTGGGGAATTGCTATTGCACAGTGGTACCGAAGCCCTATGGAGAAGCTGGTGCAAGGCTTGTTTTGGGGTTGGGTACTCTACTTTACCTATTTTGATGCCTATGAAGAAGCTGTTGCACATGCTCTAACTATTGGACTAGCTAGAATTGTTTTTTTTTAGTTCCAAGGTTTCGAGTACTATGAGGAAAAATTGAACGATGATTCTCTTAATTTCGGAAGAGATAAAATTTGTTCTCTAAAGTCTTACATTTTTTTTTTTTGTCATTTGTCATTCCTAATCTATTACATGAGGGGAGGGAGAATGGAACTCGATCCCAAAATATAGTATGTGGCATCAAAGAGTTCTACCGCATTGAACTTGGAGTTTTTTCGGTTAATTATTGGTCGACACCCAAATACACAGAGTCGATCATACCCGTAACTCTAACTTGGACAAATCTCCGAGGCGCGACCTACAATGTCTCAACCACACAAGAGACACATCACACTCCATAATATCCAAATTCCTTGAAAAGACCATTAATGAAATAACTGAGAAACCCTAGCCCTAACACACTACGAGAAACCCCATGGGGGCTCCCTCAACGATATTGACACAACACAATAACGCAAAAAATGAAAAGGTCGGGTTACAATGAATAGAATCACGACACTTTTGCCACTCCTTATATCAATAGAGTAATTAACTTGTTCTATAAATAAATTTTATAATGTGATATTATAGTGGGATATTTGGTGTAGCTTCAGAATGAGGAAATCAAGAGTGATAAAACAATACAAGATCTGAACATGCTTTCTCACCAGTTCTAGATGAATGAAAAAATGGAAAACAGCCATGTTGCTGATCTTTTCAGATTCACTGTCAGCTGCATTTTTAATCATGTTTATAGTCTTACAAATCTTATCAATATATGTGTTGAAATTTGTCCCACATCGGTTAATTATAACCTCAAAAACTAGTATATGAGCCTGGGCAGCTTCCCCACTCATTGTCAATTGGTTTTGAGTTGGATGCTTTAACATGGTATTAGAGTTAGGTTTTCGGAAGCTTTTCTCCTTTGTTTGTGCCATAGTTGCACTTTGTCCCATTGTGATCCGTATGCTCCGGATTTTTTGTCGACATCTCTACGTGCGAATCAGGAGTTGCACATGCGGCGGAGTGTTGGAATTTGTCCCACAAGATCGTACTAATCATTAGTAATATTCACAAAGTCTAATAAATAGACTTCGACAATTTTATCCCAGAATTCGTTCACTCATTATTATTATTTTTGATCGGCTTCGTTCACTCATTATTGCATGGGTAAAGTGGTCAGATGACCCAGTTGGTCTACAACTGCAGCAAAGGCAACACAATGCTCCCCAATGTGGCAATCATGTGGTCACAATTCCACTGATACCCTCTCGTCTATATGTAGAGCTTCCTCCCACAATCCAACCTCCTCGCCTCCATCAATAAGCAGCAACAGGACATTCACATATGAAGAATTAGCGAAGGCAACAGAGAGCTTTTCTGAAGCCAAACCCACCTTGGCCAATCTCCTTGGAAAAGGTGGGTTTGGCTACGTGCACAAGGGCATCCTTCTGAATGGGAAAGAAATAGCGGTTAAGCAACTGGAAGCAAGAAGTGGTTAGGGGGAGCGTGAATTTCGAGTTGAGGTTAAGATCATTAGTAGAGTGCATCACAGACATGTTGTTACTCTAGTTGGATAATGCATTGAAGGGCGTCATAGAATGCTTGTTTATGAGTTTGTTCCCAACAACACCTTGGAGTTTCACTTGCATGGTGAGTATTTGATAGTTAATGATAGAGGTGTCGAATGGGCCGTGCCGTGCCGGCCCAGCCTAGCCCATTTATTTCTGTGTCTAGCGTGCTTCATGCCGTGCTGTGCCGGGCCAATTTAATAACCGTGTCGTGCCATGCCGTGCTTTTTTTAAATATTCTCGGCCCAGTCACGGCCCACCACAATCTGTGTCGTGTCGTGCCATGTCATCCCGTGCTCGTGCCGATTCTCGTACCCGTGCACAATCAAGCCTTGCGAAGCTAAAAAATACTTTTAATGCCTCCGAACTAAGTATTGTCTTGGTTGTCAATATCCGATGATTTCCAACTATGGTGGAATGATAAAATAAGTGCAACGTGAAATCATAACGGTTTAGATCGATCATTGTATAAAATAAACTCAATAATGGCCTTTATAATCTACACGTTCAACTTACTTGATGATAGACTAAGTCTTGCGTAGTAGTTGAATGTACAACAGCTATACGACCGCAACAAAATCTTGACGATCGTAATCATTAATTTTGTTGTGCTTGTTGATTATATCATTCATACAAATTTTTGGTTCGATCAGATTTACAAAGTGTCTTCATCGAAACGCAATTGATAGTTAACTAAGTATTATGCAATAGTTGAATGTAGAATACCTACACAACCGCGAGATAATCATGACAATCAAGATCGTTGATTTTGTACTGTTTGTTGATTAAATCAATGAGGTAAATTTTTGGCTCGATCAGGATTAGAAAGCCCCTTCACTGGGACACAAATTCAGTAGGGAAATGATATTTTTCGTCAGATCAAGTGTCTAACAAAAACGCAATTACTTCATATTTTGCAAAACTTACACAAATTTTTTTCTAAAAGAATGGTTATAAAACTAAGGTAATGGCATTTCTAAAAAGGAAAAAAAAACTGGGGTAGAAATGACACAGTTTTATGTTTAAAGAAAGTTCCTTGTTGTACCCTTTATTTTAGGCAATTGTAAGTGCCTTAACTAATTGCGGAAAACATAAGTAAGCATTCAAAATTGGGAATTAAATTGGAAAGTTCCCTATTGAAATAATTTTATTTTCCATTATACATGATTGTGTCGTGCTTCGTGCCGTGTCGTATCGTACCCGTGTCGTGTCGTGTCGTGCTCCGTGCTTCACCGTGTCCGTGCCGTGACTCGTGCCTCATCGTGCCCGTGTCGTGGGCTAAAAAATGATGGCCCAGCCTGGCCCACCTTAGTGTTCGTGTCGTGTCGTGCCAAACCCATATAGTGTCGTGCCGTGCCCGTGTCGTGCTCGTGCCAGCTCGGCCAATCGGTCTACAACTGCAGCAATGGTAACACAATGCTCCCCAATGTGGCAATCATGTGGTCACAATTCCACCGATACCCTCTCGTCTATATGCAGAGCTTATTCCCACAATCCAACCTCCACGCCTCCATCAATAAGCAGCAACATGACATTCACATATGAAGAATTAGCAAAGACAACAGAGAGCTTTTCTGAAGCCAATCTCCTTGGAAAAGGTGGGTTTGGCTACGTGCACAAGGGCATCCTTCCGAATGGGAAAGAAGTAGCGGTTAAGCAACTGGAAGCAGGAGGTGGTCAGGGGGAGCGTGAATTTTGAGCTGAGGTTGAGATCATTAGTAGAGTGCATCACAGACATGTTGTTACTCTAATTGGATACTGTATCGAAGGGCGCCATAGAATGCTTGTTTTTTGTTCCCAACAACACCTTGGAGTTTCACTTTGATGGTGAGTATTTGATAGTTAATGATAGAGGTGTCGAATGGGTAGTGTCGTGCCGGCCCAGCCCATTTATTTCCGTGTCTAGCGTGCTTCATGCCGTGCTGTGCCGGGCCTATTTAATAATTGTGTCGTGCCATGCCGTGCTTTTTCTGAAATATCCTCGGCCCAGTCACGGCCCACGGCCTACCACAATCCGTGTCGTGCCGTGCCATGTCATCCCGTGCTCGTGCCGATTCTCGCACCTGTGCACAATCGAGCCATGCGAAGCTAAAAAATACTTTTAATGCCTCCGAACTAAGTATTGTCTTGGTTGATAATATCCTATGATTTCCAACTATGGTGGAATGATAAAATAAGTGCAACGTGAAATCATAACGGTTTAGATCGATCATTGTAAAAAATAAACTCACAATGGCCTTTATAATCTACACGTTCAACTTACTTGATGATAGACTAAGTCTTGCGTAGTAGTTGAATGTACAACAGCTATACGACCGCAACACAATCTTGATGATCGTAATCATTAATTTTGTTGTGCTTGTTCATTATATTGGGAATGAAATTGGAAAGTTCCCCATTGAATTAATTTTATTTGCCATTATACGTGTTTGTGTCGTGCTTCGTGCCGTGTCGTATCGTGCCCGTGTCGTGTCGTGCTCCGTGCTTCACCGTGCCCGTGCCGTGACCCATGCCTCATCGTGCCCGTGTCGTGGGCTAAAAAATGATGGCCAAGCCTGGCCCACATTAGTGTTCGTGACGTGTCGTGCCAGACCCATACAATGTCGTGTCGTGCCTCGCCCGTGTCGTGCTGGTGCCGGCCCGGCCAGTCGGTCTACAACTGCAGCAAGGGCAACACAATGCTCCCCAATCTGGCAGTCATGTGGTCACAATTCCACCGATACCCTCTCGTCAATATGCAGAGCTTCCTCCCACAATCCAACCTCCTCCGCCTCCATCAATAAGAAACAACAGGACATTCACATATGAAGAATTAGAGAAGACAATAGAGAGCTTTTCTGAAGCCATTCTCCTTGGAAAAGGTGGGTTTGGCTACGTGCAAAAGGTTATCCTTCCGAATGGGAAAGAAGTAGCGGTTAAGCAACTGGAAGTAGGAAGTGGTCAGGGGGAGCGTGAATTTCGAGCTCAGCTTGAGATCATTAGTAGAGTGCATCACAAACATGTTGTTACTCTAGTTGGATACTGCATCGAAGGGTGCCATAGAATACTTGTTTATGAGTTTGTTCCCAACAACACCTTGGAGTTTCACTTGGATGGTGAGTATTTGATAGTTAATGATAGAGGTGTTGAATGGGCCGTGTCGTGCCAGCCTAGCCCATTTATTTTCGTGTCTAGCGTGCTTCATGTCGTGCTGTGCCGTGCCCATTTAATAACCGTGCCATGCTTTTTTGAAATATCATCGGCCCAGTCACGGCCCACCACAATCCGTGTCGTGCCATGCCATCTCATCCCGTGCTCGTGCCGATTCTCGTACCCGTGCACAATTAAGCCTTGCGAAGCTAAAAAATAATTTTAATGCCTCCGAACTAAGTATTGTCTTGGTTGTCAATATCCGCTGATTTCCAACTATGGTGGAATGATAAAATAAGTGCAACGTGAAATCATAACGGTTTAGATCGATCATTGTAAAAAATAAACTCAACAATGGCCTTTATAATCTACACGTTCAACTTACTTGATGATAGACTAAGTCTTGCGTAGTAGTTGAATGTACAACTGCTAAACGACCACTACACAATCTTGACGATCGTAATCATTAATTTTGTTGTGCTTGTTCATTATATTGGGAATGAAATTGGAATGTTCCCCATTGAATTAATTTTATTTGCCATTATACGTGTTTGTGTCGTGTTTCGTGTCGTGTCGTGCCCGTGTCGTATCGTGCTCCGTGCTTCACCGTGCCCGTGCCTCATCATGCCCGTGCCGTGGGCTAAAAAATGATGGCCTAGCCTGGCCCACCTTAGTGTTCATGACGTGCCGTGCCAGGCCCATACAATGTCGTGTCGTGCCGCGCCCGTGTCGTGCTCTTGCCGGCCCGGCCAGTCGGTCAACAATTGCAGCAAGGGCAACACAATGCTCCCCAATCTGGCAGTCATGTGGTCACAATTCCACCGATATCCTCTCGTCTATATGCAGAGCTTCCTCCCACAATCCAACCTCCTCCGCCACCATCAATAAGCCGCAACAGGACATTCACATATGAAGAATTAGCGAAGGCAACAGAGAGCTTTTCTGAAGCCATTCTCCTTGGAAAAGGTGGGTTTGGCTACGTGGAAAAGGGTATGTCCTTCCGAATGGGAAAGAAGTAGCGGTTAAGCAGCTGGAAGCAGGAAATGGTCAGGGGGAGCGTGAATTTCGAGCTGAGGTTGAGATCATTAGTAGAGTGCATCACAGACATGTTGTTACTCTAGTTGGATACTGCATCGAAGGGCGCCGTAGAATGCTTGTTTATGAGTTTGTTCCCAACAACACCTTGGAGTTTCACTTGGATTGTGAGTATTTGATAGTTAATGATAGAGGTGTTGAATAGGCCGTGTCGTGCCAGCCTAGCCCATTTATTTCCGTGTCTAGCGTGCTTCATGTCGTGTTGTGCCGTGCCCATTTAATAAACGTGCCATGTTTTTTTGAAATATCATCGGCCCAGTCACGGCCCACCACAATCCGTGTCGTGCCATGCCATCTCATCCCGTGCTCGTGCCGATTCTCGTACCCATGCACAATTAAGCCTTGCGAAGCTAAAAAATGCTTTTAATGCCTCCGAACTAAGTATTGTCTTGGTTGTCAATATCCGATGATTTCCAACTATGGTAGAATGATAAAATAAGTGCAACGTGAAATCATAACGGTTTAGATCGATCATTGTAAAAAATAAACTCAACAATGGCCTTTATAATCTACACGTTCAACTTACTTGATGATAGACTAAGTCTTGCGTAGTAGTTGAATGTACAACTGCTAAACGACCGGTACACAATCTTGACGATCGTAATCATTAATTTTGTTGTGCTTGTTAATTATATTGGGAATGAAATTGGAAAGTTCCCCATTGAATTAATTTTATTTGCCATTATACGTGTTTGTGTCGTGCTTCGTGTCGTGTCGTATCGTGCTCCGTGCTTCACCGTGCCCGTGCCGTGTCCTGTGCCTCATCGTGCCCGTGCCGTGGGCTAAAAAATGATGGCCCAGCCTGGCCCACCTTAGTGTTCATGACGTGCCATGCCAGGCCCATACAATGTCGTGTCGTGCCGCGCCTGTGTCGTGCTCTTGCCGGCCCGGCCAGTCAGTCAACAACTGCAGCAAGGGCAACACAATGCTCCCCAATCTGGCAATCATGTGGTCATAATTCCACCGATACCCTCTCGTCTATATGCAGAGCTTCCTCCCACAATCCAACCTCCTCCGCCTCCATCAACAAGCCGCAATAGGACATTCACATATGAAGAATTAACGAAGGCAACAGAGAGCTTTTCTGAAGCCATTCTCCTTGGAAAAGGTGGGTTTGGCTACGTGGAAAAGGGTATGTCCTTCCGAATGGGAAAGAAGTAGCGGTTAAGCAGCTGGAAGCAGGAAGTGGTCAGGGGGAGCGTGAATTTCGAGCTGAGGTTGAGATCATTAGTAGAGTGCATCACAGACATGTTGTTACTCTAGTTGGATACTGCATCGAAGGGCGGCGTAGAATGCTTGTTTATAAGTTTGTTCCCAACAACACCTTGGAGTTTCACTTGGATGGTGAGTATTTGATAGTTAATGATAGAGGTGTCGAATGGGCCGTGTCGTGCCGGCCTAGCCCATTTATTTATGTGTCCAGCGTGCTTCATGTCGTGCTGTGCCGTGCCCATTTAATAACCGTGCCATGCTTTTTTGAAATATCATCGGCCCAGTCACGGCCCACGGCCCACCACAATCCGTGTCGTGCCATGCCATCTCATCCCGTGCTCGTGCCGATTCTCGTACCCATGAACAATTAAGCCTTGCGAAGCTAAAAAATACTTTTAATGCCTCCGAACTAAGTATTGTCTTGGTTGTCAATATCCGATGATTTCCAACTATGGTGGAATGATAAAATAAGTGCAACGTGAAATCATAACGGTTTAGATTGATCATTGTAAATAATAAACTCAACAATGGCCTTTATAATCTACACGTTCAACTTACTTGATGATAGACTAAGTCTTGCGTAGTAGTTGAATGTACAACTGCTAAACGACCGGTACACAATCTTGACGATCGTAATCATTAATTTTGTTGTGCTTGTTAATTATATTGGGAATGAAATTGGAAAGTTCCCCATTGAATTAATTTTATTTGCCATTATACGTGTTTGTGTCGTGCTTCGTGTCGTGTCGTATCGTGCCCGTGTCGTATCGTGCTCCGTGTTTCACCGTGCCTCATCGTGCCCGTGCCGTGGGCTAAAAAAAGATGGCCCAGCCTGGCCCACCTTAGTGTTCATGACGTGCCGTGCCAGGCCCATATAATTTCGTGTCGTGCCGCGCCTGTGTCGTGCTCTTGCCGGCCCGGCCAGTCGGTCAACAACTGCAGCAAGGGCAACACAATGCTCCCCAATCTGGCAGTCATGTGGTCACAATTCCACCGATACCCTCTCGTCTATATGCAGAGCTTCCTCCCACAATCCAACCTCCTCCGCCTCCATCAATAAGCAGCAACATGACATTCACATATGAAGAATTAGTGAAGGCAACAGAGAGCTTTTCTGAAGCCAATCTCCTTGGAAAAGGTGGGTTTGGCTACGTGGAAAAGGGTATGTCCTTCCGAATGGGAAAGAAGTAGCGGTTAAGCAGCTGGAAGCAGGAAGTGGTCAGGGGGAGCGTGAATTTCGAGCTGAGGTTGAGATCATTAGTAGAGTGCATCACAGACATGTTGTTACTCTAGTTGGATACTGCATCGAAGGGCGCCGTAGAATGCTTGTTTATGAGTTTATTCCCAATAACACCTTGGAGTTTCACTTGCATGGTGAGTATTTGATAGTAAATGATAGAGGTGTCGAATGGGCCGTGTCGTGCCGGCCCAGCCCAGCCCATTTATTTCCGTGTCTAGCGTGCTTCATGCTGTGCCGGGCCCATTTAATAACCGTGACGTGCCATGCCGTGCTTTTCTGAAATATCCTCGGCCCAGTCACGGCCCACGGCCTACCACAATCCGTGCCATGTCATCCCGTGCTCGTGCCGATTCTCGTACCCGTGCACAATCGAGCCTTGCGAAGCTAAAAAATACTTTTAATGCCTCCGAACTAAGTATTGTCTTGGTTGTCAATATACGATGATTTCCAACTATGGTGGAATGATAAAAATAAGTGCAACTTGAAATCATAACGGTTTAGATCGATCATTGTATAAAATAAACTCAACAATGGCCTTTATAATCTACACGTTCAACTTACTTGATGATAGACTAAGTCTTGCGTAGTAGTTGAATGTACAACAGCTATACGACCGGAACACAATCTTGATTATCGTAATCATTAATTTTGTTGTGCTTGTTGATTATATCATTCATACAAATTTTTGGTTCGATCAGATTTACAAAGTGTCTTCATCGAAACGCGATTGATAGTTAACTAAGTATTATGCAATAGTTGAATGTATAGTACCTACACGACCGCGAGATAATCATGACAATCAAGATCGTTGATTTTGTACTGTTTGTTGATTAAATCATTGAGGTAAATTTTTGGCTCGATCAGGATTAGAAAGCCCCTTCATCGGGACACAAATTCAGTAGGGAAATGATGTTTTCCGTCAGATAAAACTTACACAAATTTTTTAAAATATAATATTCTTAGGATAATAGTTCATTTTTTTTTCTAAAAGAATGGTTATAAAACTAAGATAATGGCATTTTAAAAAGGAAAAAAAACTGGGGTAGAAATGACACAGTTTTATGTTTAAAGAAAGTTCCCTGTTGTACCCTTTATTTAGGCAATTGTAAGTGCCTTAACTGATTGCGGAAAACATAAGTAAGCATTCAAAATTGGGAATTAAATTGGAAAGTTCCCTATTGAATTAATTTTATTTGCCATTATACGTGTTTGTGTCGTGCTTCGTGCTGTGTCGTATCGTGCCGTGTCGTGTCCGTGCTATGCTCCGTGCTTTACCATGCCCGTGTCGTAACCCGTACCTCACCGTGCCCGTGCCGTGGGCTCAAAAATGATGGCCCAGCCTGGCCCACTTTAGTGTTCGTGTCGTGCCAGGCCCATACAGTGTTATGTCGTGTCGTGCTCGTGCCGGCCTGGCCCGTTCGACACCTCTAGTTAATGATGTCCTCATGGAAAGCAAATTAAGAAGACAATTGGGTTATCTTCATACATATCTAATTTCCTAGTTTCTGCCGAGGGTCTGTCATTTTTCAAGTATGGTAGTAAATAGAAGGTTTTTTTATAGTAAATAAATGCTTTCAAGCAGAGGAAGACCTGGAATGGATTGGCCCACAAGACTGAAAAGTGCTCTAGGGGCTGCAAAAGGACTAGCATATTTGCACAGGGACTGTAAGTTCTGTTCATGTAATATTCTTGTTTCGCGGTGTAGAAGCAAGAGGCAATTATTATTGTTTGGCATATGGTAAATTATTAAAGAATCAATGGAAATCTGTATTGGCAGGTCATCCTAAGATCATGCACCGCGACATCAAGGTAGCGAATATACTTCTGGATTCTAACTTTGAGGCAAAAGTAAGAATTCTTCATTGCAATGGATTGAGAGATATGCATTAAGGAAGTACATTGAACTAAATCTAACTGGAGCCCCATTTGCTGCCTGATTTGTGTTTCTCGTTTGCTTTATCTACATGAAGTTGCCATTCGTTTTGTTTTTGAAGAATTGGTCGATTTAATTTTACCCCTCACCATTAGTTATGATCAGTGAGATTCTATCAGTTATTGTTGAAAGGAGTAGCATGATTTTTTAGTCGTATTGCTGAAGAAAATTGATTTCAAACTACTGATTAGGTTAATCGAAACCTCATCTTGCTATTGATTATTATAGTTGTCAATACACCTGGAAATTTCCAATTTCTTCTCAGGTTGCAGATTTTGGACTTGCGAGAGAGTGTTCTTCTGAGGCTGGCACTCGTATAATTACCCGGGCGATGGAAACTCCTGGGTAAGGAAGACCTCCCTCTCATGTCTCATCTGTCGTGTGATTGTCTTTTGATGGTGGTTATTTTGTCTGAGTCTTGGTTACAAGTTTACAACCTTCATATGCACGGGATCTTTTGTGTGTTCCCATAATCGAGTGTTCATACACCAATGGAGCTTTTTCGATAAAAATCTGACTTCCCGCTTTAATAAGAACATTTGTTTTTCAGTCCTGTTAATAGGTGCCCCTGGGACATTTGATTAGCAACTATAAATGTTATATTTAATGGGGCCTCAACTCGAGCCTGTGACACAAAACGCTCCGCTGCCAAACCGGATCGAAACTGAACAACCGAGTTACTAAATCAGTGCTCCGATGATGCTCAATTGAATTAGCGCTAGGAAATGTTCGTAGTTCGGGCAAGGGGAGGAGTGATCCAGCGGACGGGATGAGGTGGCGGCGAATTATGGTTTGGAGGGAAGTCTTGTTGTGGCTCATTAGCCTTGATGCGGCTGCTGTTGCTGTGGAGGGCCTTTTTAATTTTTAATCTCAGCCCTCCATCTCTATGGCTGAGATGAAGTGTCAAAATATGTGTTAAAGCCTTAAACGAATGAAATAGGTATTAATTAGTTAAAGCCTTAAAGGTAAACGAACTGCATTAAATGTATGATTCGTTTGATCTTTTCTAGTTTCCATATTACGTTTGCAAACAACATTTCCATCATTTTCTAAACCAAAATTCTCCAAACCAAAATTCATCCAAAGTTTTTTGAACTTCCATTAGACTAGTTTTTTAAATAAATATTTATTACTATCATAGAATATTTTTGGGTGTCACTTGTGTAACGTCAAACACGCTCCCTAGCTTTATGATAGAAGTTTGTGTTGTCCTTCAATTGACTTTCGAAAAGAATGAAAAATATTTTAAATTATTTACTCAAGTTCAAAAAAAAAAAACCAGATAAGACGACACTAAAAACTGAAAAACCAACTTTTTGTTTTTGGTGAACTTTTTTTTCTTCTTTTTTTTTGGTCCTATTTTTTTTACTACTTTTTATGCTACTCTCATTGAGATGAATGATTAATTCCAAAAAAATAATGTAAATCTAAAAACAATATGAAAATATGAAAAAAAAATTCCAAAAGAAAAATTAATCGAACAAAAACTTAAAGCAGTCATTACCATTTGCAAGGAAATACTATCATGGGTAGATTTGACACTGCATATATTTGGTAATTCTACATTAATACAAATAGTTGGAGATCCCCTCATTTGCGTTATTATTAACTTCAGAAATTAAAATTGTTTTTAGCAACTTCTTACCTTATTTATTACGGTTGTAACTTGTGCCTTGGGGCATCGATTAGCCTTAATTTGTTTTAAACTTGGGTTGAGTTGTATATAGAGGTGTCAAATGGGCATTGCCTGCACGGCACAGCACGGACACGGTAAAAGTTGGGCATGACACGGTCTGAGCGGGCACGGGCACGGGCACGGGCACGGAAATAGGTGGGCACGGCGCGGTAGTTGGCCTGACACGACACGGGCACGGGCACGGGCACGGAAATAGGTGGGCACGGCGCGGTAGTTGGCCTGGCACGACACGGCACGAGACGAGTCAAACGATTAAGCAGGTCGCCACGCCACGACACGACACGATTAAGAGTTTCCCAAACGATTTTATCAAAGATAAAATCAAGGTTGATTTTATCAAATGAGGAAGTGATTTAATAAAATCTCAGCTTTTTCAATGCAAAAAAACAGATATTTTATCTAACCTCTTCCTCATTTGATAAAATCAAGGGTTGATTTTATCACATTTTGATTTTATCTTTTGGGAAACTAGGCAGTAAGCAGGCCGGCACGGTACAACACGATTAAGTAAATGGTCCGGCACGGTTACAAAACGGCACGGCACGAATGAAGAAAAATGGCACGGCACGACTAAAAATGGGCACGGCACGACATAGCACGATTAAGTAAACGGGCACGGTTGACACGGAAGAAAAGCGGCACGGCACGGCACGGCGGGCATGTTTGACACCTCTAGTTGTGTATTAGGTCTTGTTCATCTTTACTTATTATCTTGGACCCAATTGATCCTGAAATCTCAAAGCTGAGCTTCTGTTGCCTTGGTTCTTAACTTATTTTGTTATGTGTTATCCGATTCTGGACTGGATGTTCTCATTTTCGAGTTTCAAATTCTGATCCTGTTTTGATGGCCAAGATGTTACTGTTGTATGCATTAGTCCTTATAAAACACTACTCACCTTTTAATTGATCACTACTTGTAGATATCTAGCTCCGGAATATGCTATGTATGGCCAACTTACAAACAAGTCAGATGTCTACTCCTTCGGAGTTATGCTTTTGGAGTTGATTACTGGACGAGGACCTCTTCACATGGAGAGCTTGGTAGACTGGGTAAGGAATTACATCAAACTACTACAGCTTCCGCAACAATGAAGAAATTATTTTGTTTTGGTTAATTTCACTAGTTTTCCTTTGGTTTTTTCCCGATATGCTGACACAATTCGTGTTGTTGTAGGCAATGCCTTCGCTCACGCGAGCTTTGGATGGAGCAAATTTCAACGACCTTGTTGATCACCGGTTGCAAAATGACTACGACCATGACGAGATGGTTCGCATGGTTCATTGTGTTGCTTATTGTGTGAAACATTCGGCACTGCATCGGCCAAAAATGAGCAAGGTAATTAGTTTGGATTTTAGCTTGTAAGGTTATTTGCAATGGGAAATTAAGAAAATTCAATATCATAGCCAAAATGCTTATCTGAAGGGAGCCAACGGCTTGGTATTCTTTCATCGTGGAATGGTTCTCCAATCATAGTAGATTTTTACCATCAATTACGAACATTCCTTGCGAGTGGACGTCAGGCCTGGGAATTCTTTTTGCTTCTTGGCTAGGACATTTTAGACTAATTAGAGGTGTCAAACGGGCCCCTTGTGCCGTGCCGTGCCGTGCCGCTTTTCTTCCGTGTCGTGCCCGTTTCCTTAATCATGCCATGCCGTGCCGTTTTTAATCGTGTTGTGCCCATTTTTAGTCGTGCCGTGCCATGCCATTTTTCTTTATTCGTGTCGTGCCAATTTGTAGCCCTGTCGTGCCGTGCAGACCCATTTACTTAATCGTGTCGTGCCATGCCAGCCCGGTTACTTAATCGTGTTGTGTCGTGCCGGCCCGCTTAATCGTTTGACTCGTGTCGTGCCCGTCTACTTAATCGTGTCGTGTCGTGTCATTTTTTTAATCGTGTCGTGTCGTGCCAGCCTGCTTACTTAATCTTGTCGTGTCGTGCCGACCCGCTTTCTAAATTGTGTCATGTCGTGCCGACCCGCTTACTTAATCATGCATTCATGTCATACCGTGTTCGGCCAAATTGTGTATCAAATGAATATCATTAGATTTCAGAACAAGGAAAAAGTCAATTAAAATGCATGAATGACGATGATGTTCGAGAAAGACAGCGTGGGTTGGAACTCAACTCCGCCACCAACTTCGAGATCTTCGAATTTGATGATGTGGATCATGCTCACAATGAGTCGTAACTAACTGTCCTTATTATGATTTATGGGATGCCAATTGGCAATTGCCAAGTCAATTTATAAAAATGTATTATTGACTTATTAATTTTATGGCCTATGGGCCATAAGTCAAAAGACTCAAAATTTCAAAATTTATATTTTTTGTTATTCATAAATTCATTTTAAATTTTCCCTCATTTTTTTCCTTATTATGGCAATTGGCAAGTCAATTTATTTATTAAAAATGTATTTTTGATTTATTATTTATTTAAATAATATGGGCTTATGAATATGGCCTAATGGGCCATGACTTATTATTGCCTTATGGCCTAATGGGCCATGTGACAAGTCAATTTATTTAATAATTTTTTGGGGGGCTTATTTAATAAAATTTGCTAAAATTTATTTTTGACTTATTAGTTATTATGGGCTTATGGCCTAAATGCCTAATGGGCCATGAGCCCATGACAAGTCAAAATAATTTTTTTTTCTTATTCAAAAATTCATTTAAAATTTTTCTCCTCCTTTTTTTTCCTTATTATGATTTATGGGATGCCAATTGCCAAGTCAATTTATAAAAATATATTTTTGACTTATTAATTTATGGCCTATGGGCCATAAGTCAAAATTCAATTTTCTTTTATTTTTTCTTATTCAAAAATTCATTTTTAATTTTTCCTCCTTTTTTTTTTCCTTATTATGGCAAGTCAATTTATTTAATAAATAATCATTTCTTGCCAATTACCGTGCCCGTGCTGTGCCACAGTCCACACTAAGACCGTGTCGTGCTAGGCCATTTACCATGCCGTGCCCTTGGCACTTCCGTGTCGTGCCAAACTAAGTCGTGAAGTGCCCGTGTTGTGCTAGGCCAACTACCGTGCCCGTGCCTGCCTAGACCGTGTTGTGCCCAACTTTTACCGTGCCCGTGCCGTGCCGGCAAGGCCCATTTGGCACCTCTAAGACTAATAAACTCCATCGTGCCGCCGTACCCACATCATTTTTTCAGCAGTACTGTACTCTTGGGATCCCACCTTTCGAATTCTTGGTTTCATTAGTGTCTTTGTGTTTAGAGGCAAGATGGTCAAGTTGAATGAGAAAGTGTTATTTGAAAGCGAACAGACTTATAAGTGTATGACTGAAATTGTGCAGGTTGTACGGGTTTTAGAAGGACTACCTTTGTCCAATCTTAAGGCAGAAATACCTGGACACACCACCGCCTACATTTCTTATGGCACCGGACCTATGTTTGGGTGGCCCGGGATCTATCCCTAAAATATTTATAGATACTAGTGTTGCAGGCCGTGCGTTGCACGTGGTAATTTTGTTCCTTTTGCTTATTGTTACTCCTATGTTGGAGGATGTAGATGCTATCTTGTGTTATCTCAACCCCCAAAAAAGAATTGTATTTATGGAATTCTTATAAATTTAAAGTTGCGAACAACAGACCAGATGCTCTCTATTTTCCAAATATGTTTCCAAAGATAGATTTATCTTTAACCAAAAATACAATACCATTGCCATTACAATCATAGATGTTCTAACAGAAGTTGGACGCAACAATAAACTGGGTAATGATAAGAAAAAATAAAATAAATTAACCCTGTATTAGCAATAGAATGTTGGAATCCCCTATCCGGATCCCTGGTACAAGTCAAGGGGCAAAATAATGCAACTGCTGAAATGATAAACTACCAATTCAAGAATCTAAAAGTTGAATACAAGAACAGTAGGAATTAAGAATGTCCAATTATCATCAAGAGAAATTACATGTCATCTGCATCACTTTCACCAACATCTGCTTCATTACTTGCCCAGCTTCCATCTGGGGCTGAAATCTTAAACCTGTCCAATTATTATTAAAAGAATAAAAATCTCAAACACCCTTTCCCCTCTAGTCTGTATTTGGATCATCGATCTATGGAGGGATTTAATAAGGAAAATAGAACTCATAGGGAACCAAAGGATAACTTCAGATTTTTTATTTCATCTTTCCTCTCACTTAAGGATCATGAATTTTTGGAGGTGAAATGACAGTTACAAGTACATTTCCAATCACAAGCATCTTCTATTTACAATTCTTTTGTTTTGTACGCGGAATATCAAGAACATCATATTCCCAATCAATCTCTTTGTTCTTTTGCTCATTCACGTTTGGTGGACATCTAAAAGACGAGCAAGGGGATTTGCAGACTAATCAACAAAGACCTATGGTCACTTAATAGCCTGATTGGCTTACCCTTAGGGTGACTTGACCGCTTCACTTTCTTATATGGAGCCGTACCAATGTGTAGGGCCTCCTCCTCCCCTCCCCTCCACACCAGCACACACATCCAAACCATGGAAAAAAAAAGGATACGTGCCTTACAATTCCAAGAGGAACAAGACAGAAAGCTTTACAGATATATGGTATCTCACCAACAAAGTTGTGCCAATAAGGGTCTGGCAATAAGACACTTTAATGGCTTCCTAAAATTAACAAACAACTTGCAACTTATCTCTTCCATAAGCCTTTCCATGCCTGCATTGCCGATAAGCCTTCCCATGCCTGCATTGCCGAATATACTGCAAATTATGTAGCACCGACACTCCTAGAGGCTTGAGTGTCCCCATAAACGACACGGGGACACGGCTCATTTTTTATTTCATCAAATAAAATACCTTGGGCTGAATGGGTTTTCTCTGCATATTTGTTTGATTCCTCCATTTACAACACAGTTTTGTTTGTCAATTCGAGTAATGGAAATTCCAATTGGTACCCCAGAGTACTCATTTTCTGCTTGTTACAGTTTTTATTTCTGATTTTGTAAAAAATCAAGGCAATTCTAAACGAAATGATTAAGTCTAGTTTATTATTAGCTTAAAGACTAAGTAATTAGGTAGTAATTTTCTCATCTTCTTGATAGAGTTTCGAGTGGGTTTGTATTTGGGATTTCTAAATTGGCACAAAGTTCTTGAGTTTTTTAGAGGAAACGTAAAGAACAACAGATTTGGGTAAAACTATGGTTTAGCATGGCATAACAAAGGAGTTTTGACCCAAATTTTGTTTTTAGAAAAGGCACAGGACTGGAGATGCTCTAAATCGTTGTTAAATTTAGCTTGTATTAATTCCCTTTTGGACGGGGAGATTGTAATAACAAAAATGTAGAAAGTTCAGGTTGAAGAACACGAAAATTTTTAGGGCACAATTTTTTGAATTAGGCCTAGGGCACCCAAATACCTTGGGTCGGCCCCGCTCTAAAGGGCAAGAATTAATGGCACAGAGAAGATTTAAACTTACTATGTGGCATTAGAATACCAGCTCACCCATTAGCCAATTTGAAGATGTGGCTAATGATGCTTCTAGTCCAATGCATGAGAAATTTGCAGTCCATTTACTTGGCTTCGTCAGCTGAATCTATTTCTACTTCAACTTCCAACAGGCCCAGCTCCTTGATCATCTTTAGCTCTTGCTTAATATTTCCGAGTTCAGCTTCAACCAGCTTTGCTTTGTATCCTTCCAACCATCTCCCTTCATCTCTTATGAACATCATATCCCAATTGGTCCCAGATTTTCTTCTGCATTCCTCTCTGTTTAACTTCTATTTTACCTGCACCAAAAATAACTACCTAATAAGCACCATTGTTAATATCCCAAGGTTGCCAAGTAAATTATAAGTGAAGATAACCAGTAATTCCTCTGGCGTAGGATCAAACATCGGCATCTTGTTGTCGCTTGGTTTGTAAGAGTCAGATAACACATTAATCTGACTTTCTTTCCAAAGATGAAAGATGATAGAAATAAAGAAATTGGCGAGGAAATGCATCTGAATGTACAGGTCTCACTAATTATTTATTATGCATGATCTAACCTTTACCATTTATAGTTAACAAGATGCTGAAAATACAAGTCAACTCCGACATTAGCTATATTTCTCCATATAACATTAGCAAGAAGCCAGCAAGAGAAAAAAATATTGTACACATACCTCAAATTTTGTCCAAAAGCAAGAATGGATTCATTTCCAAAAGCCTTCCAAAGCCAAAGATGCTGGACCACAAAGCGTGAAGCAGTAATGAACCTTCAAATTCCTTTTCCTTTTCCGTTGTTTATCGGCTCTGCTTTTATTTCAAGGTGAACAAATTTCAGATTTTAGACATTGTTCAGGTTTTGGACCATTTCATTGTAATAAGTTGGTAAATTCCTATTACTGTTAAATTTTCAACTACTGAGTCTGTATCACAACCATCTGGCTCCAGTAGCGTAGCCCAGCAAACCACTCCCGAAATTATTTATTTATTTTTTATCATTCGTTATTCCTATTCCTAATCTATTACATAGGGGAGGAGGGAATGAGACTCGATCCCGTGATGCAGTGTGTGACATCCAAGAGTTCTACCGCATGAGCTAGCCACCACTTGCAACCACTCCCGAAATTGAGATGGGAGATATATGAAGAAAGACAGGTTTATGTACCAAAAAAAAAAAAGAAGAAGAAAGATGGTTTAGGATTCAGTTAAGGTTACAATAAAGTAAAACTACCGTTGCTCTGTTTCTCTTTAAAAACTTATCAAGATGACCTTTCCGGTATGAGCTTTTAATGCATACTAGGTTGAGTTTTCAATGGATTTTATGATATAAAATCTAATTTTAATAAAATCTAGTTTTGTTTGAATGTGATAAAATCACATTATTTTCCCAATTGATAAAATCTAGGTTTGATAAAGGTGTTTTCTAAATGATTTTATGATATAAAATTTAATTTTGCTAAAATCAGTTGAGGATCTTAGATTTTATCAATTATCAAAATTAGATTTTATGAGATAAAATCTATTGAAAAACTCAGCCTACGGAGTAGTATTTTTTTTCCCGTTTCTTTTTTGTAGACAAAAGGATGTGGTTTTTTTTCCTTGTATCTGTTAGGCTTACACATGGCTAATAACTACCGTTGCCCTGTTTTTTTTTTCGTAATTCAAAGAATTTTGAGTTCTTGCATCAGCGGTGCATGCCACATTCATAGGTCCCTGATTCAAGTCTTAGGCGAAGCTTCTTGGCAAAATAAATTTTTCTTATTTTTCTTTTGGATCTAAGTGTAGATAATCTATTAAGGGCTTCCTTTTTCGAGATCTTCTTAAGCCCCGAAATGGCAGAGCCAGCCCTGCCTGTAACTATTCGTAAAATTGACTTATTCTAAAAATTGATTTTTTGCATTTTACGAGACAGACATAATACATTAATCCAAAAAAGCTATTCAACCAATTTCTTACTTAAGTCATCAGTTTCTGGATTAACTCCTAAATATTATTTTTTTGACGAGGCATTAATTATTTTTTCAGGTGTGATATTTTTTTGAAGGGCTCTAAAAAAAAACAACTTGAGCGTCCCACATCAAAAGGGTGCATTGAGAAGGAAAAAAATAACTGGTAGGAAATCTCTTGTAAAACCCCTAGTCTTGGCGAGGATAATTTGTCTTTGACCGGACTAAAGAGGGAAATAATTGAGATACGCGTAAACTGACCTAATAATCCCTAGCCGTTGAACCAAAAAGAAAAAAAGGAAAGGTTAAATATTTACCATATGGTGTCACTTTATATGTTTGAGCCGAATTTATCAAATTTTTATTTATATAATTTGTGAAAATACGGGCTGTGACTGTGAGCCCGTGGAGCGTGGACTGTTAGATGAGACCGGCAGTTGATGAATTAAAATATGCTACAAACTTTTAAAAATACTTAGTTTAAATTAACTTTTGAAAATGTTTCATTTAAACTAACTCACTCCGAAAATTTATTTCGAAAATTATTCGAAAGTAAAATTAGTAGTTTAGATTCACTTGAGTGTTTATCTAAACCATTAAATTTTAAGATTATTTTCGGAATAATTTTTCAGAGAATTCAACATTTTTCTTTTTTTTAGCCATTAATTAATTGACTTATTTTTTAGTAATACTAGTTTAGTTTGGAGAGAGAGAGAGAGAGAACCACCGTGGTGGTTGCCTGGATGGCACAGGTGTGTGGCACATGTGTGCTGCTTACCTCCACGTCTGGAGTTCGAGCCTTACGTGCTCCAACTACACCCTTTGGGTGGACAATTGGTGTTGGGCATAGTTCTCCCTGTGCCGTGG
The DNA here is from genome assembly GCA_036023075.1 of Gaultheria prostrata. Classification (NCBI taxonomy): domain Eukaryota; kingdom Viridiplantae; phylum Streptophyta; class Magnoliopsida; order Ericales; family Ericaceae; genus Gaultheria; species Gaultheria prostrata. The sequence continues at coordinate 21,299 of JAXBDA010001760.1, read as the reverse complement.
AGGGTCCTGAGCCATCCGGTTCACACGGTGGTGTCTGTGGTGACGGTCTGTCCTCTCGGACAGTAGCTATGGCTCGAACCGGATATTCCACAGGCGGGTCGGGAGCCCGTATGATCACGCCAAGGGAGTCTGCAACGCTGGTCGCCCCCTCCCACCCTTTTTGTTAATAAAAAAAGAGAGAGAGAGAATCTCCGGTGTGCATATTCTATAGCAAACAAATGGTCTGTGAAGATCAGAGTTGATTTCATTTTCTCTCCCACTTTTCGTCTCCAATCACAAACAAGAGAGAGAGAGAGAGAGAGAGAGAGAGAGAGAGAGAGAGAATTCTAGGGTTTTGAATCTTCAGAAACTAATTCCATGGCGTCTCGTAGGCGTATGCTCCTCAAGGTCATAATTCTCGGCGACAGCGGGTCAGTCTCTCCCTTTCGATACATAAACTATGAAATTAGATATCTACGTATCTACATATGTGTGTACATTTTGAATTCGAGAAAAGAAGGTTTGTAATTGTAAATCTGTGATTTTTACAGGGTCGGGAAGACCTCTCTCATGAATCAGTATCCTTATTAAGCTCAAGATCGCGATATGTTTTGCATCTGTATGTATATATATATGTATGTATTGTATTGTATGTTTAGGTTATTTGGTGGTTGCCCTTAATGCTGGAATTTAGATATGTGAATCGGAAGTTCAGCAATCAGTACAAAGCGACAATTGGGGCTGATTTCTTGACCAAAGAAGTCCAGTTTGAGGATAGGCTTTTCACCTTGCAGGTGATATTATAATAACTTTTCCTTATGATTTGTATTGTAGATTTGGGTGTCTAATATTTTGGCTTTCTTCGTGCCCCTATTTATTCTGTTCAATTGTTTGGTTGCTTCTGATTCTGAAAGGATGCAGTGATCAACCATTACGTTGACTATATTGAATGTACGTATAAACACACACACACACACACAAAAAAAAAAAAGAAGAGAAGGGAAATCAAGAATCCCTGTTGTAGTTGAATTTTGGGTTTTGAGGTTTTCAGTGTCACATGGTCCTCATGGATTCAGAACTCAGGCTTGAAAGCATAACCTTTTAGTCTTCCATAGGATTTACAATGAACGAAATATCCATATTGTTTTGGAGATTAATTATTCATGTTGTATTGGGAGTCGGGATATTCTCACGGGAAATGGTATTTCTCCGGGGAACTTACATTTACACCCCCTATGTGCATATGGATGTGTTTCAAGCGAATCCTGTTGTAGAATTTCATAGCTTTCTTCTGTTGTTACGGACTGAAGAATATTCACTGGTACCAAATGGTTGAATCTTTTTCCTTAACCGTTGATATCAAGATCTGAGATAATGTGCAACATCTTGCTAGTGACGATTGTGTCGTAATAATTCCAGTTGCACTGTTATATTGTAATCCTTGACCCTAATTGCTTCTCCTAACCTCTTTGTTATCCAGTTATGTATCACTATATTGATGATCTAGTTTTGGGTTAATCCGGACAACTTCGGGAGCTCCATTGAGTATTCTCATAGATTTTCTATTTTTCTTTCTTGAGGGTTAATCTGAATTTTAGTGATCATTTTGTCATTATATACCGTATTCTGTGACGCTATCTTTTAGATTTTCTAGTGTTCTTGAAGCTTTAAAAAGGTTTCTGTATTCCTTGAATGTTTTCTCTACTTTGACACCACAAACTGTCCGTACTTGTTATCATCCCATCGGGACTCTTTTTTTTTTTATTGGGGAACCATTCCTTCCCGTCCACTTTAGAGAATGATGACGTTGAGAGCCTTGACATTTGTACCCACAGGCTCTCCAATGTATAAAAGATACAATATCGATCCATTCATGAAGTCATAGAACTAAAATTTCAGAATAAGAGGTTAGGAACTTGTCTCTGACCCTCGTATGAACAGAGATTGATACCTGAGATGCAAATAGAAACATTTTTGCAGCAATTCGGTCCGAGAGCTCTGATCCTTTGCTGGTGTAACAAGACCACTGGATCTGGTAAAAGAAGCGACACTGTCTGAAATTTTTTCTGTGAAGTCCTTAAACTGAGTTCTGCTACTGGTTCTAGCCTGATTGGAAAACTCTTAGCAATCTGCCATTATTGATTGTAAAGGCCTTCTCTCGCCAGATTACATATCCTTGCTTTACCAGGCAGCTGCAGTTTACCAATTGTGCAGTTCTTGTGCCATTCCAATCAAACTCCTTGTCACTTGGTATCGTATGTTTTTTGGAAAGACGTAAGAACTACCCTTAGAACCCTATAGACTTCACGGCATTCCATTGCTAGTATTATATCTTGATGTGTTGTAAAACAAGTATGATCTTTGAGATGTGACTTCTTTAGTAGTATTATCACAAATGGAGTATAGGAAGGCATGAATGGGGATAGAAAGTTCACCAAAGCAAATATGATAGAAAGAAGCAAAATGAAACAAAGCCTCTAACTACATATCACACACTAATGCGATTATAACTGCGTAGATGCTCCAAAGATTCCTCTTATACATGGTATACCCTTGAGGACGAAGATTTTGAATATGTCTCTTCCTCTGAAATTTGTCATTATCATGTGATGTGATGGGATCCAAGACCACATAAAGATACTTTACTCGAGAGGCCCAAGCCGCCCAACTGCTTCTAAATCCTTTATGATCAGAAAAAGGAGAAAAATCACTATTGTCGATGTTCTTAATCGAAAAAATATTTCTAATAGAATATCCCCGAAGAATGAAGATACCACACTCTTATGTCACCACCATTCAGACTCGAGGTAAAACCATCAAGAATAGCCAAAAAGAACGCCATTCAAGTCCATTCAGTCATCGAGAACTTATTTGTAAAGATAGTGGGAAAATCTTACGTTTTTATTCCTTCAGTAAAAATTGACTTACTCAGCTGTGGCATCTATACTTTCAGATATGGGATACAGCTGGACAGGAAAGATTTCAGAGCCTTGGTGTTGCTTTTTACCGTGGTGCAGACTGTTGTGTTCTTGTTTACGATGTGAACGTCATGAAATCATTTGAGAACCTCAACCACTGGAGGGAGGAGTTTCTGATTCAGGTGATCTAGATCAACCATTTCCCCCCTTTTTCTCTCACTGCCATTAGCATGTAAAGATCTAAATCTTATGCCTTCTGGATTTATTCAGGCCAGCCCATCCGACCCAGAAAACTTTCCATTCATTGTACTGGGGAACAAGATTGATGTTGATGGCGGTAATAGCCGAGTGGTAAGATATGAACTTTTTGTTTTACCTAGTCAATTCAGCAATAATTACAGCATTTGTTAAGATTTTTATCCGGAATAAAGACATCTTATTGAAAAAGAATAGAACAATAGGGTTTTTTTTTTTTTTTCCACTCGGTATCTGTTTATATGAACTTCAAGCTGATAATTGTTGGAGTCGTAAGATGATTGGTTGTTTTTGTTGGCGCACCACTCTATGCTTTTCCGCTTTGTTTTTGCTTTAAAGTTTATAATGATTAGTGGTATTATGTAGGGTTTGTGAAGTGGTGTTTTCTTTTCATGCTAGTATGTATATAACCTCCTAACTTTCAGGTTTCTGAGAAGAAGGCAAGGGCATGGTGTGCTTCCAAAGGAAACATTCCTTACTTTGAAACTTCTGCAAAAGAAGGTTTCAATGTTGAAGCTGCTTTCCAGTGCATAGCCAGCAATGCTCTTAAAAATGAGCCGGAGGAAGAAATGTAAGCATTCTTCTAGGTTTACTGTTAGTTATGATGATATTCTTCTTATTCATTGCAATTTACTGTTCTGGCTGATTTCAGTTGCATATAGTATTCTGTGGTTTTTGTCAAACTTCGACTGCATTATATGGTGGTTTTAGTCTGGGTTTAAATGAACTTTTATCCCCTTTGATGAAATACCATACCGATTGCTGTTGCTATTGTTCAAAGTATCAGAATTGGATGATTGTCTTGTTGAGCTGCTGAGATCTCTTTGCGTTTTTTGTATTAGTATGATGATCAGCATTTGATAAAAACTCGATATTCTCTGATTATGCAACTCGAATAGTTGTGATATTTCGGATTTTGGGCCTTTATATGACGGTGAAAATTCTTTTGCTTTGTGTTTTTGCAAATTGTTTTCAGAAAACTGAATGAAGATTATTCATCCCCAGAATATACCAAAAAGTTCATTTTCTGTACGCTTGTGTTCAAAACTTTTCTGTATTTTCAAGAAAAACTTGTGGAGAACGGTGTTTCAAAACCATGTCATGCATTACCTCTTCTTCAAATATGAGTTGAAACCTGTTGTTCTCTTCTTGCTCTTCATATAGTGTATGAGATGCTAATGAGTTGTTTTCTACATGCCTCCTTTGCTTATGAAGATATCTTCCTGACACCATTGATGTGGCGGCTGGACGACAACAGCGGTCTACTGGCTGTGAATGTTAGAAGTGCTTTCGGTGGGTCGCTTTGTTTTAGCTGGACAAGACAACCATCATTTTCACCTTCAATCAGCTCACAGTAACATAATCCGAGGAATTTTGAACAAAAGCTCTATTTATTTACAAAAAGCATGTTGATTGTTTTTGTGGGTTTTCTCCATTGTTCCATCCCCTATATGATTTCTTCTTTTGTCCAGAAACCTATCGCTTGTGTATTGAAATTACTGGATTGTGCAGCACTTCAGCAAATTGTTGGTTTCGTTTCTAAACTGTAAACCTTTTCTCCCCTAGTATTTGTGTGGAATTACGGTCATCAATGGGAGTTTCTCTAATGTTTTTTAGATTAGCTAACACTTGAACCAAGGACACAGAACGAGTGGTGAATTGCACCTACAAAAAACGCTAATTGCTCATATTTTATGCAGAGACTCTCACCTCACATTATGGGATTTGGATGGTTGTGTTTGGTTTGGGTTTTTTTTTTCCTTTTTCCAATCGATCGATAATTTTATTGCAATAACGGAGAGTCCAAACAAACTTCACGTTGTATCCAGGATGAAAAATCTCCACTCCAAGACACCACATGATCAATAGATAGGGCATATTTGGTTGTGACATGAGCCGCCCTATTACAACTACGAGAAACATAATGAAACGAACAAAACAATAAACGTTTAGCTAAAGAAATAGAGTCTTTAATGAGGATATCCAAGCTAGATTTAGTAGCACTAACTCCCTTCAACATGTTAATAATACTTTGCGCGTCACCTTCCACCATATACTTTTGCCCATCCTCTGTATTTATACTCTCTAGGGCACTGCGAAAACCCAAAGCCTCTGCCATCTCAGCTGAAGCAACATGTGGTAGGGGCATTGCCGTCATTCCTTTAATCAGTCCTTGCTCATTCCGAATTACAATCCCTACACCCCCCTCGCCCTGAACTAGCAACAAACGCACCATCAACGTTAATTTTCAGAAAACCTGGCCTTGGCGGTACCCATCGTTGATCATTCGCCCCATTCTGCTTGCTATGTATCATCTTCGTACTTCTAGTAGCTTGGCAGTACTCATGAAACTCCTCCACTCTTTTGGCATTAATCTGCACTTCACTCATCCACTCTCGTTTAAACACCCAACTATTCCGTGCTTTCCATACCCGCCAACAGATTGAAGAAAACAACCCGAGCTTATCCCGGTTGTCCCCATCACCTCTTTGCTGCCCCATGGCACTCCAAGTCTCATCTAATTGGGCAGTATCCAAAACCTCAGGTCTAAAGCGAAAGGGAGAAAGTAACCAAACCCTTTTAGCTCTATCACAATTAAGTAACATGTGCGAAATTGTTTCAGGACACAATCCAGGTTTGGGTTTTGGGTTTTGAGTTTTGATTTTTTTGTAATGATTGAAGGGAGAAATAAGGATAATAATTAGAAATAGGGGTTAATGATTGGAAAGAGATAAAGAGAGAAATGAGAATAATAGTTGAAAATAGGGGTAATAATTGAAGGAAAATGTGAGTAATAATTGGATAATAATTGAGAAAACTGGGTCTTGAAACCCAAAACGAACAAGGCCATTTCCCTTCAACCCTGCAACATTTACTTATTCAACTTGATTAGTTGAAGGTAATCCTCCGAAGAGAAAATGGATTATGAGAGTGTGACTTAAATGATTGATTGATCCTACAATTTTTTTTTTGGATCCGCATTGATCCTACAATGGGTTATGTAATCCTTAAGACTCCGTTCATTTGCAAAGAATATTACGCGAGAAAGTTAATCCTGACAAAAGTGAAATGAAGTGAAGGAAAAGAAAAGTAACTTTCCTGTGAGTTTTCACTTGATAAAGGATTTTTCCATGAAAGTGTACTTGGCGGGAGCAAACTTTCCAATGACACATAATTCCTTTCTTTTTGCAGGATGCATTTTGAGGGAAAGTGAGTCATAGTGGGAAAATTATTTTTGTAGATCCCATTATTTTCCTGGTAACTGAACACCCCAAAAGTCATGGAAAAATTAATTTTCTCATCCTTTCTCATACTTTCTTGACAACTGAACGAGACCTATGAGAAGGTTGTGTCGTGCCCGGTATTTGCACATTCTCCCTTTTTTTTTTTTTTTTTTTGTGATCGGACACAAAATTTTGCATATTCAACAAGATTCTTGTACCCTGTCGGCTGTCCCCATGCAAAAATCTTGACTCCGTCCCTAGATAGAGAGCCTCTATTTAGAGCATCCTCATCAGGGGAGGCAAATGCCCCTGATGGCTAAGTTGTTGAGTGAAAGGGGGAAAAAACCCCCAAAATCAGACTCAACAAATTTTTTGTAAATTTGCAAAATCTGAAATTTTGCTACAGTAACCCGGCAAATCAGGCGTGGCACTGTTCACGGGTTAGGAATAGTTTAATAATTTCTCTCTCTCCTGACTTCTTTGAGTTGTGTTTTTTTTTTTTTTTTTTTGGGCGTAGGAGTATAAAGAATGAGTAGTTTAATATTGTGAAGTTAGAATAGAGTGTCTGATTTTGTGAGTTTTTTAAAAAGTGACTTGCTAATTTATAAAAGGTGTTTTTGAGGTTAAATTTGGTCCAATTTTTGCCTCCCCAGATGAGGATGCCCTTAGGGCACAGACCTTTTAAGAGTGATCCCACAAAGGAGACCTACCTCTCTTGTGATTGGATTGGATTGGATCTACGATTCCATGCACATAAATAAAAATCCTATAACAAACAATTGGTAAATAAAAAAGGTACCGAGTGGAAAAGGAAGAAGCGAGGTTCGTTCTCATTCTCACGTTGCCAGAATGTGATCTCATTACTTTCTCTATTTTTTCCAGTGAATTCAAAACAAACAAAGAAAATTCCACAAATGTATATTACAAATACAAAATTCAATCCAGCGAGGAGTATTCTGGATGCTATCTCTAGAGATATTCGTGTGTTAGACAAGGAAAACTTCTGAAACGGAAGTACAGAAGAGGAAGAGGCTGTATACCAAAATTTTATCCGTGGCTATAAATTGGCAAAACGATTGGAGGTGGACCCTTTCCTTCGCCTGCGCCGCTTTTGCCGAATCCGCCAAAAGCTCAATAACAGTAAGAGGCCTAACAAAACAGCAGAAGAATCCATCAAATTAACACAATTTAGTATTTTGGCTGTGTTTTGGATCCTGGATTTTTGTTTCTGTGGAAGGGAAAGCAGCATGGAGAAAATGGGGAAAATAGCTCACAAATCCCTTTGTTTTCCTTTCCCTCGGACCCCAATATCCAAAACACAGCCTTTCCGGAAACTACAAATGAGGTTCCAGTTCAACTAACCAGAAATGGCGACAATAGCAGGTACAAGCCAATGGCTAGCGAGGGGCAAATCAAGCTGCAAGAATGGGAAAATTTCAGCTTCACTGAAGTGAGAGAATCCAGTTATACTTGAAAACATGAATATAAGTAGAATCAATACCACAAAACTCAATTTCTTACTTCGTCTCCGTAGAGTAAACTCAAGTACTTGTTTCCCACAGACTCGTCCTTATTCTTTTCTGATGATTTGGACCTCTTCGCATTTGGATTCTCCATTGCAGAATGTAAACCCCTTTCATCATTAACCTTATAGCCAGGCAATCTGCGGTTTCTTCCCCTGACCTGTGAACCATAGCCCTTAGTGCCCCATACTTCAAACCTAGAGTCACTTTTACAGATCATTTCCTTCCCAACAACGGCAGAATAAGTAGAAAAATTCACATCAGTTCTGCGGGAAGGTAATTGATTGTCTTCTATGTACAAGGGTTTGTCAGTTCTGACTGAATCTGAGAAGAGCACAGAATCTCTGATGTTCTTGCTTGTGAAATCTAATATCTTCTTCAGTAGCCAGTAACAATTAGTAATCATATGGCTGCTGTCCAGACAGTTTGAGTCTCCATACACTCCAATTCGACCCTCACCCACTGCCAGAAGACCAAGAATAGGCAAGTCTGCCTGCAAATGTTGACACACAGCATCACACATTCACACTATAGTTCCAGTACATCAAAAAAGAATGGTCATGTTGCTGATGGATTGCAATTGTCCACAGGATAGTGAACTATTTGGACAAAGAACGAACGGTACATAACATGAGGAGCAACTCACTTGCCTGGATGCACCCTCATTTAATAAAAGTTGACACCTAATTACAATTTTTAACCAGAGAGATTTTCAACCGTATGCAGCCACATCTCTTAGTAGGAAAATTGCAAACGATGAAATTCCCTTCTTTGAGAGAAACCTGCTCCTTATGTTAAGATCAAGTGACTCAGTAGGAAATAAAGATTTTCGTAACTATGCAGCGGCAGTTCCTTATTTCGTAGCAAAACCCCATGTGATAGGCACTAGAACACGCGTTCTAGTATGAGGATTGCCAACTCATGTAAATAATAGTGCCTGTACTGCAGCATGGCACATTGGTGCAGACACTAAAAATTGGCTAAGCATTTCATGATTTGAATCTAAAGAAGAAATTTGGTAATACTTCCATCATGCTTGTACAAATTTTGTTGCAACTCTAAGGAAAAAAAAAGGGGGGAGACAGACAGAGAGAGTGGATAACAAAGCCAATTAAGTCTTATTCAAGGTTCAGAACAATGTACCGCCAAAGTACATGTTTTCTGACACTCCTACCGCGTACCGTTTCTGATTTAGTTTCTGATTTATCGCTATTCGAGATATTTTCCCACCTCGAGAAATTTAGCATAACATGTACATTTATGATTTATCTAAAAGAAAAGGAAATTATAAAAAAAGTCTAGTACCCATTTGTAGTGGGCCAAATCCAACAAGGATTGGGCCGGAGATCTGCCCCGTTAGGGGTTGTCAGAATGGGGCAGCCCAAGCTCGTTCCACGGCCTTCTGGTCCGAACATGGTTGGGCTGACGAGTAGATCCAACTTGTTCCATATGGCCCAGCAACTACTGAGCTCATTGGGCCAAACGGTTGGTGGGTGGAAGCGCAAGAGCCAACTCGTTCCGTATGGCCCAGCACCTTATTGATATATTGGGTCGAACCTTTCTGGGCCATAACCTACGTCCAGACCGTTCCGTGTGGCCCGAGTGCCTGTTGGGTAGCCTTCCGGGTTGGTATCGGTTCGGGCCGAAGGGATCTGACCCGAGAAGTCGTTAAGAGAGGTTACGGGAGGCACACGGCCATAGTTACGTGGTAGCCGAGCAACCTTCCAAAAACCTTCTAGAAGGACTACGTGGTGAACGGTAATTGGGGACATCACGTGCCGAGGCGGTTAATAATGATGTCATGCGCTCGTGCCGAGCACGCGTGACTTGGAGAGCAAGTACACTGTGCCCTAAGAAGGTACGGAATTAGCTATGAATAGTGCATTGTGCTTTCTTTTCTCCTTCAAGTACTAAATTGAGCTTCAGAGTGCCCCTCCGGCGAGTGAGGCCGGGGTGGCACTAACTATTTGCTCCATTTTGTAGGAGATCGGAGCCAAGAGGACAGTCGAATTTAAACTGAGAATAACAATCATGATCCACCACCCCATGCCATCGTTATTTGAGCACAAACGAAACTGCAGTTTCAGGATACCGAATTCGCTCAATAAGTAATAACGCTAAGTACCAGCCAGTACGATACGAATTCAAAACCTGGGTTTTACTTTAGAGTAGATGTGCTGAAAAAGACGTCTTTTAGAAGGTCACTAGGTCAGTACTAGTAAGCCAGAAAAAATATTAAAAGATAAACTTTTACCGTCAAAGCATGTTTTATATTAGATTATTACTGCTTTCATCGTGAAGAAAGAAAAGAGAAGTGGTGTACTCATTGGCTCACCTTGGCCATGCCAGAAGTTAGAATGTTCTGAGTAGCTCCACTCTCTGAGCTATCCAGAAAAGGGAAGCTATGCACGTAACCACCACTTGGAAACTTCACAATATCAGTTCCAGATGCATAACGGCTCTGCTCACCATCAATAGAAAAATCACCATTCAAAATCTTATCTCCAAATGCAATCCCAAATGGGGCCAAAAGTTCATTTAATGCCGGAACATTTGCACCTCCAGTGATAGGGGTCCACCAGCTCCTTGTGTTATCATCAAAAAACCTCATCTTCACCATTGTATCCACGTTATACCACTCAGAAAACACAGCCAGACCTAGTCCAGTATTAATCACATCATCCCTCAGCTTTTTAATCTCTTCATCAAAGTACTCCTCTTCAAGATCCACTAGCAAGAGTGTCCCATACTGTTGGGCATCAAAACATGTAAAAGGTGAACCAAGGGTCTCAACGTAGTATCCAGCATCTCTTAACATGTTGAACATTATGTGAAAATTTGTGTGCAAATGATCCCCATGCCAGTCAAGAATGTCATTCCTTACATCCAAAGAGTCTCTGGGAATATAACCAGGTGGGTATTTTATACTGTGAAATTGGTCCCAGAGAACCCGGTTTGATCTCGGAGGAGTTGGAACTACTTTCAATTTCAAGTGAAGCACGCATGTACTAATTCGACGGTTCTTCTCTCCTTGGGCTGGAGGACTGTACACATGAAGAGTTACGTTGCCTTCAATGACTCCAGAAAACTGAGCTCCTTCATCTTTGATTTGCATGTGCAGCGCTAGGTACCCCGTCCATGGCCAAATGATGTCTGAATAAGTGAAGTGAATGCTCAGGAGGTTGCCCTCCTCATCGGAAGGATGCCATGTTGGTGGGCTTTCAACATAGCCAATTACACCCATCCCATTCAGAATGGTGACATTGAAGATAACAGGCATGGCACCAGCATAAAGTGGTTGACGGCAAAAGGGCCAGGAATAAGGACAATCAGTATAATCGAGAATACTAGGAAAGATGGTAGCCCGAGGTTGGTAGCTCTTCAAGATTTCATATGATTCTAGCCTGACATAACCAAAAAGAGAAAAAAAACGGAAATCAATGATTAGAAATATATTGAAAAATTGTCAAGGACACAAAAATTGACTGATAGTTAAAAAGTCAACAAGAAATAAAAGTTTCGAAAGGATAAGTGAACATAATTTAAGAGCCTGGTTACTTTGAAGAACTCACAGATCAACCCTGCCAGCACCCTGCTCAAACATATTGGGACCAGAAAGCTTTGCAGCACCTTCAACCAGCGCTTGCTTCATGCTTGCTGGATTTAAAATAGCTTTTCGGTTGCCTTCAGGAATGACGCTAACAAGAAGGCATACTATACCAGCAACAACAGGACTTGCCACGCTAGTGCCTGATAAACTTTTGCAACCAGTACTGATCTTTGGTCCCATAATTTCCCGGCCATATGCAACAACATCTGGCTTCACACGTCCATAACTGCGAATGCAAACTTCGTTGTTACAGATGCCATTTTACCAGAATAATTGCATCAAACTTATAATACTCATTATTGTTATTTTGTATTTTTGTTCCTATGTGTTCATCTTTAACAACCAAAAAACCACCTGAAATTAAACTGGATGGATAGTAAGATGAGGATAAGCAATTGGTGAAAGAAACACAAATACACTACCCATGAGGGATCTCCCAAGTACTCATGCCACGCGAGGAGAACGACGCTATATGATCACTGTAGTCAATACCACCAACACCAATAACATCACTTTGATCTGCTGGATTGTTTAGAGTACCATAAAGTGGTCCATCATTTCCAATTGCCGAAACCATGATAATATTATTTGCTGTCAGTTCCCAGACCTGGTGGAAATTGCAGAATAGAGTAGTGTTAACGAAGTGCAATGGAACAAAGTGGGTGTCTTCAATAGCATGAGGCATCGTGTGCATATTAAAGATCTCCAGGAGCCTATGGTATTCAAAGGCAAGAGACAACACCCAACTCTAGACCACTACATCAAACACAGAGTACATCAACTGTGTGACAAACAGGCACACAGTGCGAACATGAATCAGAGATTGAATTTACAGAAAACAAAATTAGAGATTTATAGAATCCACAATCAGAGACCTGGGAACCAAATAAACCGTTGACATCAGATATGTAGCATCTAAACTTCACCATATGGCCAAGGGGAGTCTTACCTTCTCCACAAAAGGGAGATCCAAGTAATCAGGTCCACCTATACTTAAGTTTAGCACATCCATATTTGTTGCAATTGCATAATTGAAGGCATCAAGGAACCATGAAGTGTATGATACCTGCAATAAGCTGAACACAAGATTCTCATAATCTTGCTCAATTATATTGTGCGAACTACAGAATAAGAGTAAATACATTTTACAGTTTGTCAGATATGCCTAATTAATACATGAACACCAATTTCATACTTATTTATCTCCCACAGTTCACTCTTCGACGGAATGTTATTTAAGTTTGCACAGTATACCAACTCGGTTAATTGGAACATACATTTCCAAATTCCTATAATCTGAAAAGTCATGTTTTATATGGTATTTCAGGTCCTTCTCATTCGTTGCAGAGAAAACTGCAATTTTGAAGTCCAGGCCCTTTTCATTAGTTACAGAGCTACTAAATTTGAGATTGTCAGTGATGAAGCTTAAAGTAGCTCTTGTGAGATGTCAACCTAAATGCTATGTAGATTGGAGAGATGTCACCCTCAAGAAGCTATCGGAGAAACCTCATCAAAGCATTAGCAGCATCGCATTGGTTTCAAGAAAAAAAGCTCTCTTTCAGGGAATGGTGCTGAAGCTAAATTTAACAAAACCTATCACCTTCGTGCTTCCTCATAAATGAAGTAAATAAGACAACAATACAATTTTAAAAACTATGATTTCAAAGTAAACAAAGCACTGAAAGTTATATTTTCCTGAAAGGCAAACACTAAAACAAAGTCTGGGGTCTTGACCAAATATGAAGGAAATAAATAGGGTCTATACACATTTGCTGCATGAAACAACGCTTCAAAATGCAATATACATTACCTGTGCATCTGTAAACACGCGAAATGCATAAATCTCAGTGTCTGGCGCAAAACCAAGACACTCTGAATCTTCACCAGCAATGACACCAGCAACAAATGTTCCATGCCCGAGATTATCATTTAAGGTATCCTCATTGGTCCAGTTTGTCCGCTCCTGAGAAATGATTTGAGAGGATGTCAACCCAGACAAAAAGGTCCATATCAATTAATTGGCGTCTAATTACTATTTAAATCAAAAGCCTATCCAGCTAATAGTGTCTAACTACTTCTTCTGTTCAGCAAGTATTAGTAACTAAAAAAAACCATAGCTAGGAAAAGAAAAGAAAATGAATACCTTGATATTACGAAAATGTGGGTGATTTGCTCGAATCCCAGTATCAAATATGGCCATTTTGACTTTTGCACCAGTATACCCTTTCGACCAAAGCACCTCAGCCCCAAACAAAGACGTAACTTGAGATTTCTGGAATGAAGTAATTAAAATCACACCACTTATATCAGGAGAAAACAAAGCAGATTCACAGCAGATTCCCTTGAGTTAAAAAAGCTTCAAATCTACAAGATTCACCTAAAACTAATTATCCCGTATACAACAGCAACAACCTCACTCAATTGACATTACTTGAACAATAGGCCTAGTGCAAGCTCTAACTTCTTCAGCTTTTCAAAAGCAGAAAATTCACAAAAATTGTGTGGGAATGATCAAGGTTTACCTTATTTTTGTCCAAACAAAGTACATACGGAACAGAACCACACTCATTAACAGCTGTTTGATTGGCCGGATTAGATTAAAAATTCCTATGGATATCATCTCCGGCAGCACAAATGAACAAAACAGTTGATCAACGGATTCGCACACTTCTATTAGATACCATTCAAATACCATAAACATGACACACACACACACACACACAGAGTTAGAGTACACTGGGTTGACTTGCATACTTACGATTCCAATAACTCAAAAACATAAACCTTAGTGTTAACTTCCCTACTTTTATCTGATGTGACAAAAACAATCAACTCAATAAGCATTAACAACGCACCTGCATCAATAGCTGGCGTTTCCAGCTACTGCTCAAATTACTAGCAGCAGCAGCGTCATTTTCGCCATCGTCGAACGACATGGCCGTAAAAATCTTCCCCGGCCGCTTCTTCCCATCCACAAACGCCCCAACTCTCCCCAATCTCTCCGTTTTCTTCTTCTTCCCACTCAATCCCCTTTGATAGCTCAAATCAGGATTAACATCCTTCACCAGCTCCAGCCTCTCAAACTCCTCAATCACCAAAACCCTAGCTGCGTCCTCGATCAATACGAGCCCGAAATCCGTCGGGAACTTGGCCACGGCTTCGTTGCGCCTGTCGATCCATTTCCATCCGTCGGATTTGACGTTGGATACGAGATAGTCTCTGTGGTTTTCGGCTCTCTTGTAGCCGTGAAATCTGATGATGTAGTTGGTGGGAGTGAAGTGGGGTTCGGATCTTTGAGTTAGGGTTTGGTCGTCGAGGGAGGGTTTGAAATGGAGGAGAGAGATTGAGAGGAGGAGAGCGAGGAGAGAGAGAGGGAGTTTGGAGATGAGAGGAGGTGTCATGGCGAGTGTTCGCGAGAGAGTCTACATCGTCGAGGGAGAGAGAGAGAGAGAGAGAGAGAGTTATGATGATGTTTGCAGTTTCTGGTTTTCTGGATTTTGGGTTGACGAAAGTGTTCACAGTTTCGCATTAGGTACGTGGTGGGGTGCGTACGGAGAATCGTAGTACCATCCAAATTACTCGTCTATTAGAACATTTTACACGAATAAAATACTCCTATTAGTATTTGTGATATATTCCTCTTCAAAAAATTAGGGAAATAATTTTCGGACCCCCAAATTACTAACTGCACCCCAGGAAAATCAATTTTAGAGTGATTTTCGCAACCCAAATTGATTACTGCACCCTCAAAAATTAATAATTTGGGGAGTGTAAAAATCACTCTAAAATTGATTTTCGCATCCCCTGGGGTGTTATCAATTTGGGAGGTGCAAAAATCATTTTTCAAAAATTATACTACTACTATAATTTTTTCTACTCAATGAGATCTATAAATTGGTGTATAACTTTTTACGAAGAAGTTTATATTATTACGTCATTTTTTTCGTGCAAAATGACCATCTCCAATGTGGGTGTTATCAATTTGGTTACGTGGAAATCCTTATTCAACAATAATGAACTTGCTTTTCTTAGTGTCATGTAAGACCATCTCCAATGTGGCTTAAAATTGGAGATGCCAAATTCTTTTAAAAGCTTATGTGGCCTTTTTGCATTTCCAATTTGACATCAAACTCTCCCTCCTCTCCAACCCTAACGTCACATTCTCCTTATTTTATAGCATTTTATTTGAATTTTTGTGAACTCTGATTATTGTATTTGCCAAATTTAATTCATACATGCAAATTTTACTATTATATACTTGCTTATTACGTAAAAATTTTAAAAATTCAAATTTATGATAAAACAACTTTTCATTACAACTAAAAAATAAAAACTTCACCACGTCAAACATTAAGTATTATTTTTATTCTCGTGATAGAAATCTCAAACCCAGTTCTAAAAAGATTCACTTTTTTTACTCGTTTCCATACCATTAGTGTTAAGCCGTCACTCACAAGAAGATGGTCCTCTTCCAAATAAAAGTTGCCACCCTGGACAATACTTAGTAGATTTCTTGTTTGGAGTTTCATCACTTTCAAGTTGTGATATCAATAGAAAATTGAGAGTATTGAGAATCCATAGTGCGAATGTTCAAAAAGAAAGTTGGCATGTGAAGAGGTTGCCTTCAAATATAGCAGAAAGGGTCATGGCTTCAAGTCCACATGGATTTGAAGGCCAATGGTGGAGAAGGGTGTGGCGGTGCCACAAGTTCAATGAATAATTACTCAATTCGAGGCTAATGAAGAAATAAACTTGTACCAAAATTGATAGAATATTTGGGCTGTGTGTTGCCCCTCCGTCCCTAAATAAAATATAAAGACGAATCAAGGGGTGACGAATTTCAAAAAAAAAACAAGAATAAGGTAACAAAAAAGGTGCATATCATAAGCACTAAGCTTGATTTAATTCCAAACGAAATTTGATCGTTTCGATCACTAAAGAAGATGAAGAATACAACACACAACATTGTTATCTCGCTTGACCTTCTTGTTTCTTCAAAGGCGACGTAAAGGAACCGAGCCAATGCTTCTTCCAAGCTGCATCCTTCTGTTGCTCCATCCATGACAAGAAAGCGCTATCCAACAAGCAGAATACATTCACGTAGAGAAGTTGGTACCTCACCGGAACAAACCGGAAGTTCACAGCCTGAGCCAAAGGCCAAACACCACCCTCCACAACCAAGGCCGGAAGGAAATCCCTCTTCACAACTTCCTTAACTTGTCTAGCACTTTTTCCACTGGAAAACCCCATGTATGATAAAAACACAAGCAAATGGATGGGGCCGAATATCAAAGTATCCATTGCCACTTTAGTACCAACAAGCCGTAGAGATTTTGGCTGGAGTTGAAGTCTTAGCGACAGGAATCGATCCAGACCTTCATACCTATTGTGATTAAAAAGGATTACTCGTCAGTGTGCTGTTTCAGTTCTTTAAATAGTTGCATCGGAAAAGCAATGCAACTTGCACGCATAGCTTATGATAAGAAAAGTGGAAAGATCCATAAGTGTCAATTGTACATTCTTATCGTTCAATTTCGATGCAGAAAGGTTATGGTAATAATTCAAATGGGGTTCAAAGAACATCCACTATTCCAGCTCTTAGAACTTTTTTCGCATTGCTATGTCCAGAAGACACCACTAAAGCTGCCAATTTGGAACACGAAAAGGTGTCTTGCAGCATTAGTAAACTCTGTGATTTTACATATTTACTATTAGCAGAAACTACCTGAAAAAAAAACATACAAAACCGAAGAATCATCGGAAATCCTCTCTCCCTTTCTCACTCCCACTCACGCACACTAGATTTTGAGCTAGCACAGTCAGTGGAACCGACGCAAAAGCACACCAGTTTACCACTTAGGGCCTAAGGCAATATCCACTGCTCTAGTCACCCTAGCACTCCTTCCATGACAGACAAGTAATCCTGGTGGATGGGTTACGCCGCACGACTATATATATACATGATTATATACAACCATTTCAACCTCAGTCAATAGGAATTGTCATGGAACAAGGGCAGAGCAATTAAAGGGTCAACGTACTACACTTATAGGTTTTACAAGAACTTGTCAAAGTTGCCCGGGTAAAGTTTTAAGAAAATGACGGTCTGAATGGTTGAATCTTTCAAATTTCCCTTTGTACTGATCTTCTACCCCCAAATTCAGGCCTCGGTTGAATGCAACCAATTGTTATGGCTCTTGAAACTCAAAGTTGAAGTAGAGGCCCAAAGGGACGTAGGAGTCCTAACTTAAACTAGTTTGAAATTAAATCCATACCATCAACCCAACTCTTCCAAGCAATATTATGCCCTCATTCTAGCAACATGCAACTCTACATACGCTACCATTCAACTGATACAGCTCGAGGAACAAAATTCTAGCGATAGTTGGCCAAAAACTCATAAAAACTGTGGGTTCCTGTAGGATGTTGTCTAAAATGGCAAATTATTCTCCAAACAATTGAAGCTCTACTAGGCATGTTAAACCACTAAAAGTACAGTTCGAGTTAAAAGATCCAAATGAATGAGCAAGAAATAACAAACCAGAAGTGGCCAACTGGTCCAACGAAGCCAACTCCAAACATACTCGTGATGGCTACCCTTTTCCAGTCTACCTTAAACTCCTCATCTTCAACCTGATTCATGAAGCGAAATTTTAGTCCACCTTGTCCAGCAGAACTCGCAGAGCATTTACCAAAAAACTACAAAAAAAAAAAAAAACATAATGGATAGAAAAGCCGAACATAAAGTCTATCGTTATAATCAGTCACACAAACAATTCAATAAATTGAATAAGAAACAGTTTCATGTTATTTAACATGGCCCTTCGTTCGTTGACAGATTTCTTGAGTCTGCAGAAAATAATTCTGGCTCTGGCCAACTGAGCTCCAAGCTAGAGTGCCCAAAATGGGGGGGAAAAAATTTGGAATCTCCCTTTTCTTTTATAGCATGTTATCCAATATCTGAACAAATTCAAATCCTCATGGAAAATAGGACATGTCATTACTGTTTTAGAAATTTCTATATACAGCCAACCACATCAAACAATGTAATTAGTGAATAACTTGATTCTAGATCGTGAAATTATGAATTTTGGGGTCAACCAAAAGGTAACTGAAATAATTTGCAAAGCATTATGAGTCTATGACATTAAGAACTGCAAATAGCAACTTCTGCAGTGGCACCAATACAAATAAGAGAACCTCTGTCATAGTCATTTACGTAGATTCATTGAACGTGGTCTTTTTCCTAGTACAATAGCTCCATAGATTTTGCTTCAGTACCTTTTCGATTACTCTAGTTCCCATTCGATGTAATTCGTACCGTTACCCAATTATCAAGGGTGCTGTTAAGATGAAGAAGAAAAGTTCAAAAGGAACTAGGGGCAACAACTTATCCCAGCAAAGACTTACTCAACTGAGGAAAAATCTACAAATAAAAATAGGAATGATATCGGCCCGTTTGATAACCCGACTCGCAAGGATGTGATTCATATGGTGATGAGATTAGGAAAAGGTTTGGATTGGACTACCAATACCAAGTGTGAGAGAGGGTAGTGTGAGAGGGTATTGTTAATACTCCTTATGGCCCGGATTAGTAGTCCCCTTGGACTCATAGCCAAAACCCTGTTTTGGTTACCAAACAAAGTATTAGGAGTCCCATGGGATTGCTAGTCCAATCCCAATGGATAATTTGGTTACCAAACAAAGTATTAGAAGTCCCATGGGACAACGGCTAATATGGTTACCAAACGGGGCCGATGTCCTTTGAATTTCCCATACAACAATGCAAATGTAGGAAGCCCAATACACCCATCAAATAATACCAGAATCCAGCTCAAGATAAGTGCAAATACCTAATACCCCAAATAGTATGAATTCACTTACACGCACACAAGGACAAACTTAGAGTCTGAACAACATTGATATTGGGTTTTGAATAGAAAGGTTCTTATCAGTACTCACAGACAATCGAAGGTTCTTTTTGGAAAGAGAGTTAGAGATGGATTGGGCAACAATATCTCCAACGCCCCAAAGAAGACCAGAGCTGATGACTTGGGTCTTCACTGGATGAGCAGACAAGCAATTCTGATACCAATTCCACAGCCTCAGCATCATTTTAATAGATTCCAATCTTCAGCATCAGAAAGAACTTGGAGAGAGAGAGAGAGAGAGAGAGACCGCGGTTTGAATCGTTTATAATCAAAGAAATTTACAACAGGAATATCCGTATTCCGTAGGCTTTGTTGCTAGAGCATTAATGTTATGCTTACATCCTCTCAGTTATACACTGGGTTACACCCTATCCGGACGTCTGACATGTGTCCCCCTCTCTCTCCCTGACTTTCTCTCTCTCCTACACGTGTTAAACATCCGGATAGGATGTAACCGAATGTGTAACCCAAAGGATGTAAGTGTAGCATTACTCTTGCTAGAGAGAAAATAAAGCAAAAAGAAAAGAAAACGAGAGGGATACGGAAAAGAAAGGTTTTGGCTTTGTTTGGAACCAAGGAAAAGAAAGGAAAGAAAATGAAAATAAATGACTTTCCTCCAGGTTGAGTGGGAAAGAAGAAGAAAAATAATGAAACGAAATTATTTTTTAATTAAGGGAAAGTTAATTAGACATCCTATATAAATAATATTATTATAATTCCATCATGTGCAATTTGAATCATTATGATTTCATTCCAATATTCAAATAAACCCCAAAATACCATTTCCCTCTTCTGATTTTCCTAATATTTCTATCTCCTAATTATCTTAATATTTCTCTCTCCTAATCTTTCATAATTTCTCTTTCTCTCTCTCCTATATTGAAAAATCTCTCTCTTTCCTAATTTTATAATTCTCTCCCCCTAATCTTTTTACACCTAAAATCTCAAAATAAAATTGAAAATAAATAATCATGATATTTTGACCTAAAAACATGATATATTTTTTAACCATACAAGTGTAAATAAATGAACTAAGAATAAAAATCAGATTGCATATTAAAAAAATTATAACCACATGATAGATAAATGCATTACAAAACCATACCCGCCAAAACAGAACCTTTTAATGTGTGAATGCACCACAAACAGAGCCTTTTTAATTTTTCTCGATCTTTCTTTCTTTTTTTTCCTCTCTTTTAATTTCTTTTCTTTTCTTTTCTTTTCCCCGACTACCAAACAGAGCCTTTGTCTGCTCAATTCAGCAAATTTCCCAGGAAAACGCTGGAGGGAAGAGGGGAAGAAGATGAAGATATCTCTACAACTGCTCCCTCCATCTCTCTCCCTTAATAACCTCACCTCCACCTTCCCCCAATGCTTCGCATCCATCAAAAACCCTACTTTCTTATCCCTCAATTCAACCCCTCTATCAAAATCACTTCAATTCAGCCGCACCCACTTCAAAAACCCCAACGTTACCGTTCCTAAGCGTTTTACTAGAGTGAATTGCAAAGGGTTCCAAGACTCAGCTGAGGAAACCAAGGCGGTTTTGGACGTAAAAGGCAGCACCGATGATGGCGGCCGCGGAGACGGAGGTGGTGGGGATGATGGAAAAGCGGAGGAGAAGAGAAACGGGGTGTTGCCAGAATGGTTGGACTTCAATGCCGATGATGCGAAAACGATTGTTGCAGCAATTGTGGTGTCACTTGCGTTTAGGTCGTTTGTTGCTGAGCCTAGATACATTCCTTCCTTGTCTATGTATCCCACGTTTAATGTTGGGGACCGGCTTGTTGCAGAGAAGGTGATTGTTTTATGTCTGGTTTATTAAAATTTGTAGTCCATTTTTGTTTACATGAGGTTTC
>JAXBDA010001759.1:0-50233 GCA_036023075.1 Gaultheria prostrata | reverse complement strand
GTGCATGCATGATTTTTGAGAGCTAGCATGGAGAAGTTACCGAATCATCTTTAAACTCATATTTTTGCATGAGATGATCTTGTAACTCTATTCATTCAATTCTTTTGACTCGGGCATGTATCGACTTCTAAACTTATGTAATTACTTTATGGGTACGGGTACCCGGTTGACTATTCACGTTTTACTTTGACTTGGAAGAATGCATCAAGCTTTGACTGTGGGCATTTGACTTGCCACGTGGATTTATGTATCTAAATTACGTTTAAGAAATTTAGGGGCGTTACAGGAAAAACAGTAATTAAGTGTAAATGATTTCAAGTTTTGCGAGGAGATTATCCTTGGTTAACTTCGTAATAGTTGGTCCATTTCAGTTTGTTGAGAATCCATTATGGCCAAATGCTGGTGGTACCTCATACTTGCATTTGGAAAGACTCTTATTAGATATGTGCCCCTATATTATTCCCAAGCATAGTGAGTTAAAGACTCTTATTGTATATGTGCCCTATATTATTCCTAAGCATAGTGAGTGCTCCCAATATTACGATCCTGTGTTTTTTTTTTACGTTGAATATTCGTACAACATTATGGATCATAGATGTCAAAGATATGCAACCTATGATAAGTTTTTCATTGGCTTCATGGAGTTCAAAATACTAAGTTAACATGTACCAGATAAATAGGAAACCACTATGTGAAAATTAATCCAATTTGGTTAATTGATATTTGAAAACTTGTATGCGAATCTGGTAAGTGATGCAGCGAAGCGTATGAATCAAAGGATCGATGTGAAACGAAGACAATCATAAACACTTATTTGAACTAGAGGTACTCCCTCATAAAAATAATAAGAGAAAAACTCTCCATTTTTGTGTATCAATAATCAACTGATTACTCATAAGGCTTACAAGAGTACTTATAGCGTCGTAGAAATACTAAACCAACTAGGAAACAAAATAATTAAGGTCTTGATTGCAAATCAAGCCATGACTAAAAGAAATACAAAAAATATCACAAAAAGAAAAATTCTAATGACTAGGAAATCAAAAACTAGAAAGAAATATAAGGTTGCTAAAACAAATGGCAACTAAAATAGAATTTCCTATTAAAAATTATAATCAAATCAATTATTTCCTAATAACGGCAAATTTAACGATTCAGAGGCCTAAACGAAGGCATCAGGCCGATCTTCCCATTAGTCAACAACTATCTAAAGGACAAAGCGAACAAGCTACTATTTGTAAGAAGTAGTTTTGCCGATTGGTTAATTGATCATATTTTCTTCCTGATTTTCTTGGGTCTTGATTGTTGGGCTATTTCGCATCAACCGTAGGACCCGCGGATCAATCCGCCATAGTAGCTCCGCTTGGGTCGTCACCACTAATTCCATTTGGGTTGTGAACGGTCCAAACGCTCAATGAATGTGGAGGCGATCCACTTTCCATCAGTAAGCGATGCTATAAAAGGCTATAAATGGGAAGAATTGAGTTGTGTCTCTAGAATAATTATTTTTATTCATACTTGTTCTTATTTAAAACCTATTTGCGCATTGCATTTTAAAAAAGTCGTAAATGTTGTGACTCTGTCCTTCCTATGTTGATTAAACCTTCCTCGGGTGTTTGGTGACATAATAATGTATGGTAACAGGGTTTTTTTTGCACATACTTGCTATGATAAATTGCATTGGAACCATTAAAATGCCTTTCGAGATGAGTGGAATAACCTAATGTAACCCAAACTGCAAAAGGAAATACAGATTAAATCATTTTGAAAGGAATATAAATGGTAAGAATGAAGGGCACTCTTTTATAGCTTTCATTTCAACATAAATAAGTGGAGAATTGGCATGATATTCTACGATAACATAAGAGAAAAAGTTTGGTGGAAACTTAAAACAGTTTTCCATACAAATATAGTTCTTCTTAATTATCCCGGTAAGCGGCACCAGATGGGCAAAAGTCACTTGAACCTTATTAAAAAAGTATATATCTCTATATGCTTCTAGATTCTAGAATGTGGTCCAGTCAAGTTGCGGCGCAAGTCGCCACACAAAGAAAGATGTACATTCTAGAACCTTATTTCTTAGCCATTGGATTGAAAGGAGGATCTATTTTGATCGTAGATTGAAGGAACCTCTCCTAAACCGAACCCTAACCCTAACCTCTAGATGCTTCTAAAAGGTGGTCCAGTCGAGTTGCGGCGCAAGTCGCCTAACAAAGAAAGGTGTACATTCTAGAATCTTATTTCTTAGCCATTGGATTGAAAGGAGGATCTATTTTGATCGTAGATTGAAGGAACCTCTCCTAACCCTAACCCTAACCCTAACCCTAACCCTAACCTAACAAGTATATAATGGCAGAACCTAAAGAGCTTGATGTGAGTAAAAACGATGTCATAGAGAGATCTTGGGTAGATTTTGATGCTCTAAAGCACTATTTGTGCATTCTTAAATGTAGAAAATCAGAGGTTTAACCTTACTTACATCTGAATCTCCGGTGGATTTTGTTACTTCGTTCTATACCCCATAATCCCAGATCATATTATGACCATTCTAAAGGTATGCTTCAATTTCGTGTATTTGAACTACTGCTTGTTATAGTCATTACATCTGATTGTGTGGGTTCAATATTTTATTTAACTGGACTAGTTTTTACTCCTATGCCAATTCATGGACTAAAGTATTATACGATGCATGGTAGACTTGATTTATTTCCATTGCTACTCCTTTGATTCAATCGAAGGATTTAACAGACCTTTTCTTTGCTTTTGATTAGTGGAGTAAAGGGTCATAGCTTTGGGTTCAGATTTATTGGTGATGTGTTATTTGAAGAAAAGAATTAGTCATTGGTTTTAAATCTACTCTTTGTATCCCCATGTGTCATATGTATCATTTGATCTATGGCTTGATGATTTCATTTCATTGTGTATTGTTAAGATGTCATTTTTCTGACGTGTGGTATATGTTTAGTACGTTGTTGGTATGGCCATTTGGATTACAAATTGATTTGATGGCCAAATGCCAATTAGCAAATCTTTGCCTGCTAAAAGGCATTGGTGTTTGGTTTAATTGTTGGCTTTTGAAATTTGTTAGGTTTTTTACTTAGTAAATGTTTTGGTACTGTGGTTGTTATTTGTCAGGGTAATTTAGACCAGTGATGAAACTAGTTGTTGTCATTCAATACATGTACTTCCTGATTGTTACACTACTATTTTACCTTTATTTCCACATTGGTGTTATCCTTGTTATTGTTGTTCTCATCAATGCCCAAGGAAAAAAATTGTAGTTTCCAAGATTAAGATGTGGACTTGTGTATTTTAAGGTTTGATAGATTAAACCATTTATTTCTATAGATTATCTACGAGGTTCATAGGTTGAGAGATGATCGCACTTGTTTGTGTTCAGTTTGGAGGTGGCCCATCAATGACTTGTTTGCTCCCATGTATGTACCTTCCCAGAGGAACTCTATGTAATTGCGATACCTTTACCAGTTTACCTGGAAGACAAATGAGCATTTTTTCTCGTTCTCATTGATGGTTCTTTGTTTTTGCACATACAGATTTTTGGGTTCTAAATGTGCACAAGTAACAAGAGACGTCAAGATTGAGAGGACAAGATCGTTGTTCATTGTATTTCAATTTAAGATCATCAAGCTGCAAGGTGAGAAGTGAAGCATATTCCAGTTTGACATAGCATACTTTTTTGTTTCAAACTTTGAATTGTGTTCGCACATGATTAGAATCTAACTAAAGGAAAATATATGAAACCAAATCGAAAGCCTTGTGCCCCAACCAATTAGGGTTGGCTATATAAAGTCTTTTGCGCCGTTTCGCTGTCCAGATCCATATAATCGTTGTAGTATATTATGACTTTAGTTCTACCTACATTTGTAGCCAAAGAGGCCAAAAGTGCAGGGCTAACAAAGTCCTCTTCCTTATCCTCTCCATTTGTGACCCCACCTATTAACTCCATTGGTAACTTGCCGGCTCCACAGCCACCGACTGCTCCACTGAGCAACACATCAGTTTATCTAGGTGCACCACGTTGTGGTAGAGTCAAACTCCAACATCTCTTATTTATATTTGTGAAAGAATGTATATATATGTGCCACAACCGATGTTGCCACCCCACCCCATGCCTTCTCTCTGTCCATGCCCTTGACTTTGGAGGCTTTTTTATGATTTTCAGGTAGCACGGGCTTGAGCAGAGGAAGCATGCTAAAACAGCTAGATGACGACAATAATGCAGTTTCCAAACAATCAACCACAACCCCACCACCCATAGATACAAACACAGACGTCAGACAGCCACCCAAGAAGTCAGCTGCTGCTATTGTCGAGGTTGCCGATAGGCTCGCAGCTTGCACATCTGTTCAGTACATTATGACGGCTGTTCTATCTATGTTTGCAGCCGAATACGCCAAAAATGCTGGGCTAGCAAAGTACACTTCTAATCTTCCTTCTCTTCGTCATTTCTGAACCCATCTGTCAACAGATTCAGTAACTTGCCACCTCCACAGCCGCAGACTGCTCCACAACCGACCTTGCAGCAGACCCAAACTCCTGTGTCTTCTCAAACCCACTACCATTTACTTTCAACCCCCTCCTGTCAACTGCAAATTGCATGGACAATGCACCTTCAAAAGTGGTGGTCATGTTGCTAAAGTAACTCAATGTTTCTTTAATCCTCCTGTTAACTGCAAATTGCATGGACAATGTACCTTCAAAAGTGGTGGTAATGTTGCTGAAGTAACTCAATGTTTCTTTAATGGTTCATGAAATAATGATGTCAAATTCACTTGTTCTGGTTCTTCGATGAATTTTATGTAATCTATGCTATGTATCTTCTGAATCTGTTATTATATGGAGGATCCAACTTATGGATCTGCAGGTGTCATCTTTTAGTTGTCTTTTATGATCGATCCTCAGTGTTTATATATAATATTTTTACAATATTGGATTCATGTTGTGGGCTGTGTAAACATGAGATGAGTTGTTCTTTTTGAGACCTTGAATTTTTCCAATCGAGAGATTTGGTTTGGCTTATGTTCAAATTTATGATTTGGTATTAACCGGTGTCGTCGCGTTGAATGTCAGGAACAACAGTCAAATATTGAGGATAGTAATGCAGCTAATGCTAAACCATGTGGTTCGGGACCTTATCCATCCATAATAATATCCCAATAGTATTACTCCGAGAATGTTTCATGTAGAATGATGTGGATTTTGTGATTCATTTTTAAAAAAAAATTAAACTAAGCTCCCTACTAACTGATTTTCAGAATATAAATTCTGAAAAACAAGCTAATTGAAAATTGTTTATCACTGTTAGTATAATTAAGTTTTTGCTTGCTCCTAACAAAAAGGGCAGCAAAGGAAAATTGGAAAAACTTTTCATGATATTTTCAACCAGAAAACAGGAGTTCTCTAGGTCGGCCAGATGGTGCGGCATCTCAGTCGTTGATCTCGGAAATCAACGGCTCAGATTTCATCTTGGCAATGGACGGCTTGGATTTGTTAAGTGCCAAGATGAAATCAGAACCATTGAAAACACATTCGACAACTCGGATGCTGCACTACAGGGGCGGACTACAGCACGCCGGTTACTTTCAACCAATCCTGTTTCTTTTTTTTTTTTTTTTCCTTTGCTTGCAAAATAGAGAGGTGATATGGACGTTTAGATCAGCTACCAAATTTGAGTATTGCTGCACCAATGTTGTGTGGTCTCAGTTGGCTCAACTGGGCTCATCAATAGAATTTGGACGTAAATGGCCACATAATTAGAACATATCAGAATCAAAGTCATTTTTTATGTTAAATTCGTACATGTCGTCAATTACTCTTAAAAAATATATTTGATTTTGCAGATACATTATTTTGTTGAACAAATTTACCTGCAGTTTGGACTATCTTATTTGTGGTAAAGAAACTCTTATCTAGGAGTGTACGCTATTTAGGAGAAACTCTTATCTAAAATCATCCATGTCATCATTTTCTCTTGAAAATTTAATTTGATATTGGCAGGTTTTTCACTAAATAAACCTAAGAAACTAGCGGCTTGAATCTTGTTCATTTAAAACCACATTGCTAGGGCATCCCCGACAGATTAAGTAAAGTATGAGCCAAAAATGCTAATGAACAGTGCACATTTTTCATTTTACATATCTACATATTTTTCAACACTCTCAGAATACCACATACTTTACACTCTCAGAATACCATATACTTTACGTATCATGTATTAAAATAAGGATCCTGCTAATGGTCGCACCCTGCGTTGGATAATAAGAACCTTTCTCTCTCTCGGTTAATGCTAGCAATTGTACATCTTGCATTTACTTTTTTGACTTGAAAAGCTTTAAGAATACTCAGAGTTGCCCTCTACTTTCAAATTACAAGTTTGCCTTTTTTTCCTTTTGTATGATTGACATCACATATGCTCTAGTTAAGTTTATTTTGGCCTAAAAAGTTAATCATACTTTTTACTTTTTTGAGTTTCAAAAAGTCATTTATTTTGGACTAATAAGTAATTTCTAGAGCTTTTTAAGCTAAAATAAGTAAACAACGGATTTTGCTTTTCCTCTTAATAAGTCAAAAAACAAAAATCATGCTTAACTTTTTAAGCCAAAATAGGTCTTAAACGGATTATAAACACACATCCGAAGTCCTAGCTAGGCATGAAAAACAAAAAATAAAAATATTCCCTCCATTCCTTTTTAATTGTTAAGTTTTCTATTTTGCATTGTCCATAATAAGTGTGTTTTAAAAAAAGGGAGTGATTTCCACACCCCCAAATTGTTATCTGCACCCCTTTTTTGTCTTCTAGTGAAATTTTATTGTGTAAAAATTTCACTAAAAGACAAAAAATGGTGTGGATAAAAATTTGGGGGGTGTTAATATCAATTACCTTAAAAAGTTACTCCCTTCGTTCCCATTTTATAGTCCCAGTTAGCACTTTTTGTTGTCCCCAAAAAATTGTCTCATTTCAAAACTAAATGGGCAATAGGTAATGAATTCTTTTTACCCTTCCATTTGAAATTAGTACTAGACAAAAAGTAAGAAAATATAATGATTAAAGGGTAAAATGAGAAAAATAGGTTTTTAAAAGTGCAATGATTGTGTTCCCTTATTTAGTTGGAATTCCCAAAAGGGACTATTAAATATTAAATGGGGATGGAGGCAATAATAGGTAAATGTTTGTACATTTTGAAGAGCTCGCCGAGTACGTCATCTACGCAAAAATTTAGCTTAATCAGACATCGAGAGATATATGAATGAAACATATTTCTACGAAGAAAATGAGATGACAAAAAGTAATTTTTAACAAATATATATAGTTTATAGTAGTATAAAACTCAAATGCCATAAAGACTTAGGGTTTTGCTCTCACCTAAGATTTCATGTTCGATTCCCCTTGCTAGCAAACTCTTAGTGCTACTAGGGGTTATGTCCAATCGTTACCTCTAGATCTCGAAATTAGTCGAGGTGTGCGTAAGCCAGTCCAGACATTCGCTTATATAAAAAAGGACATGGAAAGATGGCATTTGAGTTTGTAAAAAATACTCCAATGGTCATATAGGCTAATACTTCTGAAATGATTTTTTAGATTATGGGACACCCGATCTTGCTTGGCTTGTCATTGTGGGCATGTTGTAGTATTTCTACAATGTGGATGGGGTCAACCTTGTCATTTCACAATAGAAATTATACTCTAAATGGTATCTCCTAGAGCTGACAACAATTGACACACTGCAGGAAAATGGCAATTTATTCTCTCTTGAGTGTACACATTCATTCACAAATGGGAGGCCAGCTAAAGTATTGGCCAAATCTACATTTTTATTTTATTTTATTTTCTTTGGTATTTAATAGTGTATTCACTTCTATAGCAATAATCTTTAGCAGGAAAACTACTGTTGGTGGCAATTGCTTAATTTAACGAGTTCTAAAATTGTGTTCCAGTTAGGTCTTGTAGATCTCAAGTGGGTTTTTGAGTTGAGCCGAGTTCGAGTTTGATTATTTAGACAGTATTGAGGTTCTCATGCGATAATTAATCAAACCCCGGATTAAACCTTAAACAAATGAGCTGTTTAGTTGCTTAAGGCATCCACAGTGGGCTCAAACTCCAAGGTGAGACTTCTAACATTCAATAACTCATTTGCGCAATTATGATCTTCAATGGACTATGCACAGAAGCTCGTAAGCTGAAATGATAGTAACTGTTTAGCTCACTGAGTCAAGTTTTGTTTCTAATGAATCGAATCGCTTGTAAACAAAACCTAATAAGCCAAAATGATAGCAACTGTTTAGTTCCCTAATTTGATCGTTAATTGCTGTATTAAGCAATTAAGCAAATCACCAAACGTCTTATTCTGAATTTTTCAAGTGTCTGCCATCAAGAACATTATTGACCGATAGACATTGTGCCATCAAGAACATTATTGACCCTCCAGTTTCAAAAAGATTCCAACGCAACGGTTATTTGTAACGTCTTGTCACATAATGTGGACCTCATGTATGTAAAGGTTCACTCCATGTGAGATGCACGTTACAAATTATCATAACATTGAAAATTTTCTTAGTCATTTGAGAGATGTAGATCTCTACAAATTACTGGTAAATTCGGAAATAATAATAGGACATTTTTCGTAAAATTTACCTAATGAAGATTAACAAGGAAACAATTATGATCTCGTAGATCACAATTATGTCAACCAATCAATCAAATCCTACATAAATCATTCAAGAAATGTACTATCAGACATCAACACTCATCTAAAAGCTTTGGAGAAAAATAAACAATTCGATGATAACAACTTATAATTCGAACAAGTTCCCTTTCGAAAGAAGACGACACGAGCTTTATTTTCCAACTTGTGAAAAATAATTTCGTATAATCCCGAATCGCTCAAAACTGCTTTGCTCACACACAAGCCTCCAATTAAATAGTTATACAGATCAAGATACTATTCGAGCTCCGATTGGAGGAAAATCAAATTGTTCGCTATAATTTTTAAGTTACACATTTCACACTCTGGAGGAATAACACATACTCCCCTCTAATGAAGAATACCTTTTGTCTTCACATAATATGCAGCTATTGCAAGCAAAATGACTAGTATAATTATCCACAAGCTCAATCCTGCAAAATATTAATACCAAAACCAAGTAAAATTGATTGTTTTTCAAGATTGTTAACTCCTTGTCAGTCAATAAAAAGGAACACGACACGAGACCAAGACACCATTATATACTTCCATCGTTCAAAAATATGTGGCCACGGTTCAGACTCTAGATAATGTTCTATTTGCGTGACATTTCGACTGATATTCTCGTAGACCTTTTTTGTTATTGTTATTTGGGATCTACCTCCTGCTTACAGATTGGAACCCTAGACTGGTTAGATAGGTGGACCACAAAGATAGGAAAATACAGAATACACATGACAATGAAATTGTATTAGCTCAGCTGATGGACTACAGATCATAGCCTAGAACCAGATTCTAGCCAGTGGCTGGATTTCAAAGCTGTAAAGCCGGTAATCACACAGATTAATTCTCCTGTATCAGTAAAATTAACCAAGTACATACCATTTTTCTTTGCGTCCTCGATAATAGTCACCCTCGCACTTGAATCCAAGGATGCAGAGACCAAAGCCCTGTACTTAAAAGTCACATGTTTAATCAACTCCATCTTTCATAGACAATGCAGCAACAATGCAACATAAATGTGAATACTACAGGAACAATAAAGGGACTAGTATTACGACCTTGAATCTTGGGAGAACATCAAAGCAGTTACAAGGCCGAGGTGTGCTTTCCTAACCACGTTCTGCACGTGCATATTGGCGGAATTTATAATTAAAACATCACCTTGAATTGTTCCTCTGCATTGGTAAAAATCAAAAGGGAAACAAAAGTGAAGCACTTGCAAAAATATGTGAAATTGTGAACATCGGTGGTAATTGAAAGTTGATGTGGCTTAACTTTCTCTTCGGTCTTTTCTTTAATAGAGGAGATAATGACACAGACTCACAAGCATCACTGATAATACTGCAATTAGCCGTTCTACAACCTTTCCTCTAGTTAGTATTATCAATTATGGTCAGAATTAGGAAAAGACTCTACTTCTACTGCAATTAGAGGATGAATCTTAAGGTGTCTACCTGAAAGAAAATTCTTTTTTTTACTCCCTCAAAACAAGAGATTCTTACAAAATTCTTACAAAGCTCCCCTTGTTATTATCCTTTGAATGCTTCTAGTTAAAAATATGTACTTTTCAGGTCAAAAGAAGTGATTTTAGCCCACAATTCTTAGTCTCCAAGGGTGAAAACCCATGTCTCAAGAACCCAAAACAAATTAACTAAAGAATTATTACACTGCAAGGAGCTTTCCATCCGCTGAAACATTAAACGCACAAACTGGGTCTCGAACGACGCGCTTTGTGCTCACCCTCTTCCACGAAGAAGTGTCCCATTTCACAATACTTCCACCTTGACCTATATAACAAAAGGTGCTTCATGATTATCCTGTTCATAAAATTAGCATATAGTGAAGTAACTTTCTTTATACAGAAAAAGTTGCAGGCATTGGGTCCTAAAAAGCACCTCGAATTGCAGTACTATAGAGAACTGGATTCTTGTCACTACGTGAAAACCTGCAGAAGCCAAAAATTTCATCCTGGAAAGGAGCATAAGATTGTGTTAGTTACACAAATACACGAAGGAAAGATAAAGTGAGCTTCCTGCGCAAAAAAGCAAGCTAGCAGGAAGTCTCACAGAGGTGCAGTTTAATTCCTTCCAAATTTAATTGATTCGTTCATACATTTTTTTGTGTCTGCATTTTTCTAATATAAAGGATGATTCATGTTTTGATATACAGGCCAATTCAATTTTGCATTTGATTTTCAACTCAGGGCCATTCAGATGGCTGTGATAAATCTGATCACTCAGTTTCGAACCAATGACTGATCAAATTGTTTGACATATCATTTGCACGTGTAAAGGTATTCAAATGAGAACTCGAAGATATTGAGGGAGGTATAAAAAAGCCCAAGGATCCAGCGGCAGCCACCCAATCAAATGTTTGTATGAATTAGTTCCTATACATGATCGGAAGAACAAGTTATTGCTCACGTGTTCCTTTGGCAAAGAAGCTACTGTCTCCGATGATGTCACATCCCACACCCTACCAGGGCCACCACTTCCTACTGACACAAGAAACTTGCCATCAGGGCTGCATGAAATTACCGAAATCAACTGTCAGAAATTGTAATTACAATCTAGAACCTTTCAACAATGAGATTCCAAAGTAGAAAATAAATTTAGTGAGGCTACTACTGTAAACCTGAAATCTAAATCCTTCACAGAAGCATGAGCTTTAGCTTCATCAAGAATAATTTCCATGCTAGGCCACTTGAAAACCCTCAACTTTCCATCCTGTACTGCACAAAAAATAAGATCATGGTATAACATAATAATTTGCGTAAAGATGTCATTTTGCTTCTAAATTTCAACTTTCCCGTCTAAGAAAGGAAAGGTCAAGCGCAATATAGCCACAAAAAGTAACAAGGTTTACCACCCATCTCTGTCTCTAGCACAATACTGCAGATAGCGTCTGTCATGTCAGAAATAATAATATGTAACTTCTTGGTTCTAGGGACCATTGTATCTTGATTCTTGACATTTATATGTAAAAAAAATGCCAAGGATAAAATTGTACATATGTTCTAAGATTGAGTAAAATGTGACAAATTAAGCCAATGAGAGAAAAAAACATGTACCATATAAGATTTATATGAGTTGCTAATGATTTCAAAAAATTCACGACCGCTACACCCAATTCCTGCTACGCATCGTTCAATATGCCCGCTACCGCTACACTAAAACCACGACCACTACGCCTCCCGCTACCGCTATTTAAAACTATGCCTATATTAAACTGCTTATCCTCTGAAGGTACAAACACTATCGGTCTCTTCTTGTGCACCTATATTGCATGTCAAATGAAAATCTAGATGGCAGCAGTTCTTTCAAAATTTTGAAACTTCATCAAGATGGCAGCAGTTCTTGTGCACAATTATTGTGGAGGAATGTGTATTTCCATATTTTATACCAAAGCTGTCAGGTGTCTACGGATTGGCAATTCCTTGATAACTTGACCATCTCTCGTGTGAAATTGGATTCTTGCACCATATGAAAATTCCATTAAAAGGTTAATATCCTATAAACTTGCAGAACAGGATGGGGAGTTTTTATTTGGCAGGAGTATTCCACTTAAAGGGCCAAAAGGGCAAAATGTCACCAGCATCAAACAAATCTTTTTTTCTTGCAGAGTCCAGGCTCTAGTTGTCGCTTATTTAACACATCGTAATGTAATCCCATGGTACAAGTTCTGTGTAGCTTGACTAGAGCTCGATAGAGGATTTCTAGCGCCAAGGGAAATTCCAACCTTTGACATTAATGAATAATTACTATATAATGTTTTATTCTAGCACTGTATGCTACAAGTGTTTTTCCCTTAAATTCCATATAGCAACTAGCAAGTACTTTAAAAAAAATATAAGATGGTCCATCTTTTTTGGGTAAAAACCATGCACACTCCAAGATGTATTCTCTACCATGCAGCAAGCACATCCTCATAATAGTAGAATAATGGGCAAATTGATCTCTACCTCGCCTCCTAGAGCAAGAACAGAACCATCATGGTTAAAAGTCAATGCCAACTGTTGCCCTACATCTTCCAGCTCATCGATGACTTTGTCAGAGAGTTTTAGGCCGACTTTATGAACATCAGTGCTCTTGACTGTATCCCATTCGAACAATCTACATCAGATAAAGACACAAGAAAAAAGGGGAAAAGGCCAATTTACACGAATTACAATGTGGACATAGGATCAAAGTCCAAAGGTGTATTCATCAACAAAGAAATGTCTTTATGTATTAGCACTTCCACCTTACAAGTATGGAAACCTGTAATTTCTTAATTCAGTATGGTTCTCTAATTAGGATATAGGAAGGTTCAAAGCATATTTGGTCCTTTGAATAGGAACTTCTACTCAAATAGAAAAGCCAAATTAACATACGGAACTTGGAACACTAGAATTTGCTATTGTAACGACAGATGCATCTAACACATATCACATTCCCATTAATGCACCATGTCATCTACAACAGAACTATCTTCTTTGTACGATAAACTCATGCACATCTCATCAAACAAATAGATGGAAGTAAATGCACAAAGGTATCATTATTCAGTGCACTTGTCTATCCATCATATCACAGATGAAATATCCTGGCATCCCCAAGTAAAATTGTTTATCAACATTGGCCATTTTATGTAGGTTTTGGATCTACATGCAATGAATAAAGTTTCCTGACCAATGCTGTCGGAGTTTGGGATAAAAAAAAAAAGTTGAAAATATTCCTTTTTGGCATCTTATAAATGGGGCATTCAAAACAGAGGAGGAATCAACTAAAATTGAATAGATTAACTATCTTTTAGATCCCTACAAAGCAAATCAAGTCCATATATCTTCTCAAGCAAATAATAATTTGCAGTCTTTTGGTTAACTAAGCCCCTTATAACAAAAATTGGAACAGAGAACTACCTGCAACTTTTTGGCAAGGAACAGATAACGCCATCTCCTCCAGGGTGGACAGCCATTCTGTATGGCAAATCAGCACCAGTTCCAAGCTTTGCCACCTAAAATAAAAGATCACCAATGAATAAATTTTGCCCTAATAAAAGGCTGAAACGATAAATCATAGGAAGACTGCAAATAAGGTTCACATTACTAAATAGATGGTTACCTTAACACATTGCAACTGTGAGATGAACTTGAAAGAGAGTAATTTACATGGATATAAAAAAGTAAAATTTAGTGGCAAGAATCCAACACAATAAACAAACTCCCCAGCATTTACTGTTCAAGTTATGGAACCAATAACAGACAATCAAGTGAATCAACCAATTCATGAAAGACAGACTACATATAGGCGGCCCAAGCAATATTAATTTGACACTTAAAGTTGGGCCCTTTTAACTCTTCCTCATCAAATCCAACCGTGCTGTGGTAACGTGTGGATTGAGTTGTTAGTGTCCGACTCTCTTGCATATTGCCTCTCTAGCCCTACCTAATTATTCTGCATATTTGTTCCAAATCAACAACAAACACGAGTTTTTCTAATGGCAGCTGACCGCTATGCCAATCAACCATATGTGAACGGCAGTCAATTCGGTTTGGTTTGGTTTGGTTTACAAACCTCAATGTCATTTGTTTGTTTGTTTAGTGTCAACAACGAATTGTTGTACGATTAAGAAGTTGCCGATGAGATCACGGTATCTAGTAACACTAACAACTCATTGAGCTCTGTGAAGTGCTGCTTGCTCACTTAGACTTAGTAGACTCAAATCCTTGCGCACTACTGCATTTAATGTCAATTTGGGTCTTCCCCTCCCCAGAGCGTTGCTACCCAAAGCTATACTATCCGCTCTCTTAACTACTGCATCCGCTGGTCTACGATATACATGCCCGAACCACCTAAGCCTATTTTCCCTTAACTTCTCCTCTATAGGTACTACACCTACCATCTCGCGGACTGTTTCATTTCTAATCCTATCTCGCCTAATCTTATCACACATCCACCTCAACATTCTCATTTCCGCTACACTTATCTTGTTCACCTGCTGTTTCTTAAAAGGCCAGCATTCTATCCCGTAAAGCATCACTGGTCTTATGACAGTTCTATAGAATATCCCAACCTGTTGAAACAAAATTTTGTTTGAAGATTGGGTTTTGTTTTTTGTAGCAAATGAAAAAAGAAAAGAAAGTACTCCCTCCGTCCGCCTTTGTTGGTTCATTTATGAAATCCATGCCATTTTTATTTCTTCTATCTTTCAATATGAATCTCAAAAAATATGCAATATGGATCTTATTTGATAGATCTCCATTAGTTCTATTATACAATGTTTGCAAAATCATAAAAATCATTAGAAATTGAAAGATATAAACAATAAAAAATGACACGGATTTCAAAAACTGACCAATAAATGCGGACGGAGGGAGTATATGTTTTCTCACAATCATGTGAGTTAACAGTCTTGGTGTATAGATGGAAATTATTTTATCTTGATCTGTATTATTAGATGGTAAATCTCAGTACTTATGACTAGTCCACAACCAATCAACTTGTTTTCCCATCACAAAAA
This sequence comes from Gaultheria prostrata, assembly GCA_036023075.1. NCBI lineage: Eukaryota > Viridiplantae > Streptophyta > Magnoliopsida > Ericales > Ericaceae > Gaultheria > Gaultheria prostrata. The sequence continues at coordinate 35,027 of JAXBDA010001759.1, read as the reverse complement.
CTCACCAATTTAGGTGAAAAACAAATAGGGATGGCAACGGGTAGGGTATGGATCAGGGGACCCTATTCCATATCCGATACCTGATTGGAGGGTCTTTCACCATTCCCATTGGGGCTATAAGATGAAGGACCAAACCCATCTCCCGAGGGGGACCGGGCATTCCCCGAATATACCCATATCCAAGCAAAACAACTAAAGATGTCAAGAATGAAAATAAATTTATATTTATATTTAAAAATATAATCTCAATTGATATTCTTTGAATATGAAGTTGTGTATGGTAGGTAGTATGCTAATTAAAGAGGTATTTGTTTACATATATAATTATACTCAAGATTTATACGTATGTTCCTATTTATATGCATATGTATAATATAGTATATGTAATATGTATAACCATGTACGGGGCGGATACGGGTATTCGGGGGTGGGGATTACAAAATCATCCCCGCTCCATCCCCGAGCGTGTTTTCTTCATATCCTACCATACCCGCTACTATTGGGGAAAATTCTGGGTGATCCCCATCTCCATATGGGCGGGGCGGGGCAGGTATCCACTGGATATGGGAAAATTGCCATCCCTTTTAAACAAACTAGATTTGGCGAGAAACAAAATCAACCAAATTATTTCCATCCCTTCCCACCGCCCTTTCTTTTCTTTCCTTGCCCTTTCTCTTGCTCCAAAGGGGTTTTTACCAAATTATGCAGCAAGGATAACATATTATGCTTCACAAATATAGTTCATGTAGTGATCCAACGAAATCATGTGGGCGGACGGAAGGGGGTGTAGGGAGGGGCCTGGCACCTGTACAACTCCAAATATTGTCTTAAAATCATACTATTTCTAAAGGTTAGTTTAGAAAAGTTAAATAAATTTGGCCTTGCAAGTCTCTTGGAAGGAAAAAAAATTCTTAAAATAAGTAGATATGTGCGGAAAAAACTCCCTATGATCCTAAGTTATCAACAATTTGTTGGTTGCGTGTGTGAAATAAAAGAATGGCTATGTATATGCACACAAACTTGGACCTACTGATTAGCAATATATAAAATGCTATGTAGAACCCATTTAACCTCCAAGACGTCAGTGCCATAATAAAAAAACTTCAAATAGAATAAAATCAATAGTCTCAGATTCTTTACATTCCGCTGAATTTATTAACTAAACTTTTGTTCATTTTTCAACTTTCACATTTATCAAACAAGTATTAAACTTCATATTCATATGTGGATAACAAACAGCAAAATCAACTTTAACAATGATTCTCCATCTTCTTTCCTCATCTACCAACCAATCTCTCAGTAACAACAATCACCTACCAAATAATTCCTTTCCATAGACAATAAAAAGTTCAATTTTTATATGAATAAAAACTAAAAACTAAAAACGATAAGGCCCTAATTACAAATATGCAATAACACGTATACCTTAAATGATATTCATCGTTATACCACACATACCTTAAACGATATTCATCGTTATACCATTCACCAAAGTGTTTCACCGAAAAGCATTTCATCATCTGAGTGTCTTTCTGACCAATAAACCATCATCCGTCACACAAAAAATACACAACTTCCCGAAGTTTTAATTAGATTCTACTATTTCGTTTAACCCTGACTTGTTTTCCGAGTGTCAGAAACATTTTTCAAAGTGTACCTAGAGTGTCCAAACATAAAACGTTGAGAAAAAATAGGACACTTTGAGACTGAGTGTCGGACACATGTCCGGAGAGTGTCGGTGTCCGGCACCGATACGTGACCTCCGACGAACCGTCCATGCTACGTTGATAAAATATGATGTAATTTTTCTTATCACTGCCGAACTACATGTAGTTTGGGTCCGCCAAGAACAAATCATTCGTCCGCCATTGCATATATGATATACCCATCTAGCGCATGGACGATATGCATTTCTTTCTGTAATCAAATTAGTGATCTACAACTACTCTTGGATGTTACTAGGTTAGTCCAGAAGAACTCTGCCCTACCCTGGTATCGACTTTGCTTTGTTAGCTCGAACCCAATATCTCAGAGCAACTACAACACTATTGAACCAATTGCTCAAATCGAATTCATGTATATATACATATATGGACGAATATAATATATTTATGAATCTATGTTGTTTAAACCGACACTCACAGGGTGATCGGAGAGGCAATTGGATGAGAAATCGAAGTGAGCGAGGAGGAGAGCGTTGGGGATGCCGCTGCTGCCTTCACCGCCGCCTCCTGCAAATACCAGATAGTTATCGTCGGAGATTGAGGGTGATCCGTCGCCGCCGGAGGATTCATCTTTTCCTTCTTGTGGAGGTGTTGGATTTGGGTCAGATCCGATTGCGCTGGGTGGGACCCAGGACGCTCCGTAGAAAGGAACGCCGTACTTCTTGAAATTCGCAGGAGCAGGGTCCATGTCCCTTGCCATCTCTCTCTCTCTCTCTCTCTCTCTCTCTCTCTGTGTGTGTGTGTGTGTGATCTCAGCTGATTTTCTTTAACTCTGATTACGATTTACGAGAGCTTCGGGAAAAAAATGCCGCTGTTAGACTAAACGGAAACCGTTTGTGGGATGAAGAAATAGTTGAATATTTATATACTGTATAAAGTGAACGGTCAAGAACAGGATTAATTATGAATGAGGGGTTGTTTCATTAAAGGGTTTTTTGGGTTTTTAGTTTTTTAGATCTTTAGTTGTAGTTTAAATCTATAATTTTTTTCACTAAAATGTTGGTTTTTTTGGTTTATTCGTTTTGTCTTTATTCAATTTTTTTTTTACATTTATTAGTTTTGCGTCAATTTTTTGTGATTTATTGGTTTCTCTCTACGAGACGAATCTAACAAGTATGAAATTATAGTGAAAATTAATTATTTTTTAAATAAAGCCAAAATTAAACCAATAAACCACGTATTTTTTGCTTTATTCAAAAAAAATTTAGTTTTGACTATGATTTTTTACTATTTAGATTCGTCTCGTCGAGATGAACCAATAAACCAAAAAAATTTGATGCAAAACTAACATTTGTGAATTGTTTTTGAATAAAGACAAAATGAATAAACCAAAAGACAGGTTTAGTGGAATAGAGTGGTTTTAGAGTTAAAACAAAATCAGTTTTTTTGGAGAGTTTTTTGTTAGTGGAATAGAATGATTTTTTGAGTTAAAACAAAACCAGTTTTTTTTAGCGGAACACCCCCTGAGTTTGTTTAGTAACTCCATTTGAAACCGTTTGTGGGATGAAAGGAGTAGCCTTCTTTTTGTTTGGTAGTTTTTTTTTGTCCTAATCGGAAGACCAAATCAGTCCATTAATATTCGTTATACGACACCTACAGATAATCCAACAATAACAACAGAGCAAACCATACAATGACAACTGATAACCAACTAAAAACAGAGGTACAGAAACAACCGTTGGTCCAAAGCTGAGAGGACTCTGTCTAGCTCCAAAGCGTAATGGAATACTTCAATATATATGGAGTCATTACATGAGCAAGAGCCATGCCTTTGCATGAGCAACTACCCGTTCTACACCGAAAAATACATGGATCGACAAATGTGGAGTACGTATCCAGATAGCAGACGCCTTGGGATGGCGTAGATCCACACCAAAGACAGCAGAAAACTTGTGGAAATTAGTCAAACACGGGCAAGATTGGCCCGAGGCAGGAAGACGATCGGAACTCAACGGCAGAGCCACCAAGAGCCACCACCACCGAACTCCAGCCAAACCTCCAACCACCACCTACAAAAAATACAAAACAAAAATAAAAAACAAAACCACCGCACACCACAAACCATTAACCGCATGCCACCTCCACCGCAAGACAGATCCAAACCAACCCTAGCAAAACCCCGCCAAAAATGCAGATTTATTGTCCCGGATCATCAGCACACACAAGGACAAATACCTAGCCGTTAGGCACGAAACTGGAGATCCTTAGAAGTGGTTCTAGGCGGCGATAGGCCTCGCGTCCCGCCACCATCACCCATCGCCGTGCCTAGCCTTTAAGCACAGAACTGGAATCCCCAGATATGGATCCCGACGGCCGAATGGTGGTGGTGAAGGGCAGAAACGGGAAGGGATGCACGGACATGGACGAATAGATTAGGGGTGCACGAGGAAAAGGAGGAAAGAGAGGAACGGGGAGGCCCGGGGGAGAGGAGGGAGGAGGCGCCAAAGAGAGAGGATGAGATTAGGCAGAGTGAGAGAATTGTTTGGTAGTTGATATGGGTGGATAAAAATAATGTAAGAAATTACTCCACATCTTCCAATATTCAAATAACCATTTCCCAACCATTCTTCTCCTTCTCCATTAACTTCTTCTAATCAATTAAAAGGAAAAATGTCTACAATTCACCCACCTTCCACCATCTCATGTTAGTCCCACTCCCAATCTGTATGATATTCATTTTCATTTTCCTCGTCAGTATAATATTCCCCAGCTTTCTATTTCTATAATGCAACATTGAAAATCAAGTTTATTTTACCCGTTACGTATTATACACGTTCCACTGTTGCAATTTATTTTCTTGTGATTGATTTGGATTGCTCTTGCTTGGGGTATTCAACTTGCACACGTGTGTGACTGTCCTCTCCGCTAGCGTCGAAAAACCTAGTTTCATTGCCAAACCAAGATCTCCAAGAATTGGAAAGAAACCACGTCGCTTGAGGTATGCTCTACCTAGGTTTAAACAAAAATACTTGAGTCTAACTTAACGCTTACCAAGTTTCAATTATCACATAAGGATAGATGTCGGAACAATTTTTTTTTTTTTTTGCGCGAAATCGGAAATTTTAAAATACCTCTAAACATGTTCACGGTTATGAATAATCCCTATTCCTTTAGCTCTAAACCTTAAACCCAAAACCTAAATCCAAACATAAAGGGTTCATGGTTATAGGATATTGTATGAATAATCCCTATTCCTCTAGCTCTAAACCTTGAACCCAAAACCTAAATCAGTAACCTAAGATCCTAAAAAAAAATCAAGAAATTTTGGTTACGTACCTCATATCTATAGAATATAAAGGTCTCTCGTCACTTGATGAAGCGTGGTGAGGGTTATGTTAGGCACCCCTTTGGGCTAGAATTGTTGGTATTTGACTGTGTTTTTTGTATTTTTTCTCTCAACTTGCGAGATTCTGATTAATTTTTTGGATTAATCGTTCGTTTCAACAAGAGAAATCGAAAAAATGTAACAAAAATATAGACTAGATTTTTAAAAAATTCACTAAAGAGGAGAAAATTAAAAAATACGAAAAAGAGTAGTGCCTTTAACGTCGTCTTAGATAGACTTTTTTCAACTTTGATCTACATTTTCATACTTTTCAGATTCCCCTAGTCGGAAATGAAATCATAAATAATATGAATGTCTATGCAAAAAAATAATTAGTCCAAATGCATTCTTAGACTTATGGATTCTCGTTGGTTTTAAATTTTTTATTTTTATTAGGGCTGCTCAAAAAAACTGGTGAGCCGTGAATCCGGTCCAGACAGAACCGATCCGTGCCTTTTGGATTTTAACCGTGGATTAATGGTCCGGACATGGATTAAAAAATTAAAAAACCGTGACTCGCGGTCCGGACACGGATTTTGATTTTGAAACCGTGGATTAACCGATCCAGACCGTGAGATTTTTATTATATATAATTTTTTTTTAAAATAAATATATAAGTATAGATAAATAATTTTACCACCTTTATAATATTGACAATTTGATATTTTGATATGGAAGGTTATAGACTTCTATGTTTGGAATCCAAAATGAATCTTCGGTATTATTTTTTGGCTATCTATTTTAATTCCATAATGTTCAAGTTTAGATTTGTTCAATTGTTTTGTTGGAATGTTTAATAAACTTTCATTATTTCTTTCCAGTGACTGCTCTTTCTATTTTCATCTTGATGCTTTTTATTATCATCTATTAACTGTACTAGTGAAATGTTTATTTCAATGTTGAGTTTGGATTTTTAAATGAATTGATGATTTTTTTGGAATAAGTTGAAAATCCGTGGACAAATCCGGAATCGATCCGTGACTCGCGGATCGGATTGGAACCGAAGCGTGAGACTTTTGGATTGGACACAATTCTATTTTCAAAAAACTGTGACTCGCGGATTAGGATTGCAATCCGGACCAATCCGGACCGTGAGCACCCCTAATTTTTATGGCACAACAGAAATAAGATTTAACTTGTTTTAACCCTAGTTAGAGTAGAGCAAACCACAAGCAACATGTGATTTCTTTCCAACTTTTAGAGTTTCAACAATGTGGCGAGGAGGCAAAATCGGCTTTGAGCTAAATCTTGTAAAGCAATCGCTTTAGGCTCTTAATTTTTGACCAAATTTTGGAGCTCCAATTTTATAGACCTATGTACATATGAGGCTAGAATAAAAATCAAATTAAGTTAATTGAGTTGTGTTATCGAATCATGCCTCATATATCAATCATTTTATGAGTTTTTCTCCCTAACTATTCTGTTCTATGCGAAGTATATTGAGATTTAGAGGCCCTATTTGAAAAGTTTGCTGAGGCATTGGTTTGGCAGTAAAAACTTCTGCCGCTAGCAGAGTGAAGTTTGGGGAGTCATTTCCACACCTTCAAATTGATATCCACACCTCCTTTTTTTGTCTTTTGGTGAAATTTTTATGCATAAAAGTTTCACTAAAAGATAGAAAAGGAAGAGTGGATATAAATTTGAGGGGTGTGATAATTAATTACCTGAATTTATTCTCATTTTTTATTTTCTGCAATTTTTCGTAGTTAATGTGGCATGGAAGTTTCAAAACTTGAACTCTTTTGGGTCAATAATATGGGTTTGAGGTGAAATTACAATGGGCCAGAGGGTGGCCCAGAACTTTGAGCCAGTTTTATGCCCACACAAAAGGGTCCAAGAATGGCTCTCTCTATCCAGCGGCCATAAACCCTTCCATGCCTCTAAAACCCTAGCACCCAGAACCTTCTATCACCATCCAGTCTCCCCGTTCCGTTTAAAATCACAGAGAGAGAGAGAGAGAGAGAGAGAGAGAGAGAGAGAGAATAATTAACCCTAGTAGAATTCGGTGCAGAAGTGAGAAGGAAATGGCGAAGCGTCTGATTCCAACCCTCAACAGGGTTCTTGTGGAGAAGATTTCTCCTCCGGCCAAAACCACCGCCGGAATTCTCCTCCCCGAGAAGTCTACCAAGGTCTTTCTCTCTCTCTCTCTCGTATCCATATCAAGCGTTAACTGTTTGTTTGGCAGTATTGTAATGGACTGTTTTGGGTTTAGACTATATTAATCTTCAAGGCTAGTTTTTGGTTAGAAATTCAATACAAGTTAGTTGAATTCTCCACTGTTATTCCAGTCTTGTCAAATGAACGGGCCTGTTGGGGTTAAAGCATAATTGGGGACTTAGGGGGTGTCAGATTAGGAGAGATTTGTTTGGTAGGATCATTTTCAGAAATAGATTTCACTTCTTCTGGTACTAGGTGTTGATTAGTCGGCTGCCTAGAGGAGTTGGACCACCGCCTAGCCCCGAGGCAGGGATTAGGCAGCCGACTAGGCCCTAGGCAGGGACTAGGCAGCTGACTTTTAGAACATTGGTTCTGGCTATCATAAGACGGACATTTCATGGATATCAATACAAAATACCCATTCACAGATACTAACACACTTTATATGGTTATTGATGCACATTTTACTCATTATCCACCACTAAGTCCTGTGGTTTGCATTTCCATTTAAGGATTAGAAAAAGAACTTAGGGAGGTTATTGATACCACATATCATTATTGGATGTTGATGATCGTTTTTCGCTAGTCTTTTGCTGTTGCAGACATTGCCTGTATGTTTTAGAGGGTTTTTGAACTGATTTTAGTTGTTTAATGGGTGGCATGGGATTCAGCTGAACTCAGGGAAAGTGGTAGCGGTGGGACCAGGAATGCGTGATAAGTCTGGGAATCATATCCCGGTGGCTGTAAAGGAAGGTGAAACTGTTCTCTTGCCTGATTATGGTGGTACTCAAGTTAAGCTCGAAGACAAAGAGTATGCACCATCCCTTTTTCTGCTATCTATTTACACTCACTTCTTTATATCCGTTGGTAATTATGATGTTCATATTAGGCCATGTTTGGTTGGTCAATCTAATAAGAGAGATATGTAACAATCCATGATTAGTTCTATCAGATCAACATTACCTTGTATTGTGGAAGGGTTGAGAGAAGAAACGGATTCGGATTGAGATTGAGATTTGGAGTGAAACAAAACTGAGGAATAAAATGCAACGGGCCTGTTAAATTTTACATTTGAACTTTGGAATTTTACCCAGACTATATTTGAACTTTGGGAAGGGTGAGAAAAGAAAGGGCGAGGTTTGAGATTTGGTGAAAAACACAACGGGCCTGTTAAATTTTATGATTCTTTTTGTCTCTTATTGGTTCTCACTCAACGCTACTTTATTTAATCCAAACAAGCTTAACATTTTTATTTATGCTATTTTCTCATCATTTCCTGACCTTCAAAGAAGGCCGCGATATACCGGATTGGATGATTTTTAAAAGCCTCTCCTTTTCCGTTTGGTGATGGAAATAGGAATTTGGAAGAATCTTTAGCTCTTTACGAATTGTCTTCATCATAATAATCCATATAGGGGATGTAAAAGCCCGATTTAGATGTTTTAACTAGCCAACTACTTGCAGTTTGTTCTCATAGGTAAAACAGTGCCATTGATTGCTTTGTTACTTCGTCTCTCTTCAAAAGCTTCTCTCCCTGCCTCCTTCTTGGCGAAAGCAAAAAGTGAAAAGGAAAAATTATAAAGCAAAAGAGAGAATACATATTGTAATAGGGGATAGGTAAAATAGATAAGTATTGGTCGAGTTTTGAAAGAACGGCTAAACTAAAGAATTCACTTTTTGACTAGTTAAAATGGCTAGCATTGTTGTACATGCAGCCATATGGAATAAAAATGTATGTTACCCTACTTCAGTCCAATCAAATACTTGGAATGGCTTCAGACTTATCGTCGTCTTTAAAACATGGCTACGTTATTTTGTATTCCAATTTCATGGAATTATCAGGATTAGCGGGCCAACCTTAAATGTAAACATAGTGGTACCCAAGTTGGGTCGACAACATATAGTATGTGCACCCTGCTCTACTATCTATATGTACGTTTGTGCGTGATATGTTACTAGATATTTATGCTAGGTCCTGGTTATTGCTCGAACTAACAAAGTTGTAATCGGGGATTAGGAATTTAGGACTAATCTCACAAACTTATATCTATACTAGGGGTTATTAATACTTATCCAAGCTATTGCATATGCATGTTTTTGTGAGTCTAGCAGTCTTAAGGATGTGTAATCCTTCCTTAAGTTCTTGCATCTATATACCGCAAATACAGTCACACTGATACATAGCCTATTCCACAGCTAATTTGTGCAATCAAACAGGTCAGTGTAACTGTGGGGAGATTGCAGATTAGAAAGAAAAAAAAAAAACCTCCACTAGATAAATAGTGAAGGTATTATTACTGCCACGTCTGTGTCCCATATTTTGTATTTAAAGTTGTCTTACCACGAAATCGCTAAATTTACATTTATAACTCATCCATGTCCACCTTGACTGATAAACGGGCCCATAAAAGTACTAGCTGAATGTTTTTTACTTTGTGGGTTTTTGTACAGGTACCATTTGTACAGGGATGAGGACATTTTGGGCACCCTGCATGATTGAATTGCTGTCCGTAGTGTGATTTCTCTGTCGGAGGGTATTTAAATTTTGAGTTCTAGTTTAGTGCTGGTGTAACTGATTAATGATGGATTGGAACTGTGCTGAATGAGGACTTCCCTTCTTCCACATTACTCTCTCTTTTCCGCAATTTTGTTGTGCAATGCTTGTGTTTTTGTCCTTGCTTTATAGCTTGCCAGAATTCAAGTTACGCATTAGACAGGAGAAAATGAAGGTTTGTGTACTCTTTTTTGTGAGTTACTATGGGAGAAAGTCGAAGTCGACAAGATTGTGCTTTCTCTCCTTGCGTGTTTAGACGAGCAGGAGATGAGATAAGAGTGATCCGAAAGTGGGATGAATTAACCAAAGAAGTGACCAGGTGCAGATTATAGGTTTCCAGGTAGAACATCCTAGGATGGTTATTTCAGCCGGAATTTTGAAGGGATTTGGGGTTGCTGCTGTGCAGCCCCATGCACAGCAGGTGCTGTTCACCATCCGGGCAGTCCGTTGCTCCGATGGATGGCCTAGATTTCATCTTGCACGCACGGCAACGAATGGTTCGGATGCAAAGGTGCCGAGGTGAAATTTGGGCCGTCCATCCGAGCAACGGACGGCCCGGATGGTGCACAGCAGGTGCTGTGCATTTTGAAGGTAGCCTAAGCAATTTGCTTCTACAGGGTTAGTTATTGTATTTTTCTTCTACTTATGCAATTGTGGTACACAGCTGTAGAACCGATGTGATGACCCTTCTCTGCATGGAACATGATAAAACTGAGCCCAAAGAAGTAAAAGCCTTGGTTCATTCGACATGACCTTTTGAATTCAAAACTGCTTCAAAATTTGACAGGCCAAGTAGTAGCATTATAGTGCAATTTCGGCTAGGCGCTAGTCGGGGGCACCTAGCGCATAGGCTGACGCTGATTAGTCGGCGTTTAGAGATTAGTCATTTTTTGTTTTAAAAAAATCTAGTCCCTCCCCAAATTTTGAGTTATTAGTAGAATAACATAAGTAGAGCAAAACATTAAATAACATCCCAAATGAAAACATCAAATCTTTATCCGCTTTAATGTGTAGTTTTGCACCCCTAAACTATTTTAATTTTTAGTCCTCAACTCTTCAACAACGATCATTTCATCAACGTGAACATTGCTTTGTTGCTTCGCTTCCTACTTTTTCGCCACAAATTTTACTTTACCATAGATCGTATTCCTGTGATTTAGGTAATTTTTCGTTTTCTATGAATTAGGGATGTTGATTTGGGAGAGATTTAAGAGTCATTACATATATTTTGGTAAGAGTCCAGTTAAGAGTCCCTTAGCACCAGATGGCCTTCACTGAACCAAACAATTTTGTCCTCACTGAAGAAAAATAGGATGAACCACCCCAATTACTTTTATATCCGACATGCATCGTTTAAATTTCAATAGGGGGGCTTAACCTTGTGAGGCAGATGAGTTCTTTATCTTTTATCCAACTGTTGGAGGCCCAGAACATAAAAAATTCTCTCCTTCCGAGCTTGATTGATGATTACAGGTACCTCCTACCGTGAGGCGTGAAGCCAGGGGCGAATCTACCAAGGGCATTTGTGACCCCCCATGCAATTCCAGAAACGAATTTTTTTTTTTGTAAAATTCGAGATGTTCAATAACCTTAAAATAATTTTTGGATTGATCTTGTACAAAACTAGCTCAATCGGAGAATATAGGTACTTGATCAAAGCTTTCAATTTTTCATTCAGAATTTAGGACCCTAAGTACTTAATGAATTTTGAATTTTTTTTTAACAATAGTGTGTCTGGTATCATAGTGATTTGAACCATAAATATTTTAGAGCATGTTGAGAAGAACATTTATTTAAAAAATTATCTTGATCTGACATCGATAGGTATAAAAATGCAATATTATTTTAACAATATAAATCGAATATCAAGATAACTCTTTTCAATAAGCCTTACAATATCTATGGTTCATATCACTATGATAACGAGCACCCAATTATCAAATTTTTCTTCAAAATTCATTTGGTACTTAGGGTCCTAAATTCTGAATGAAAAATTCTAAATGGAAAATTGAAAGCTTCGATCAAATACCTATAATTCTCCGATTGAGCTAATTTTTTATAAGACCAATCGAAAAATTGAAGAATTGATAATGTACCTATAATTACATTAAGTTTGAACTTTTAAACATTTTATCTTCTCGTCATATTGGTGTGTGATTTTTTTTTTCAAAGTTATGGTTCAAATGTGATCCCCCTGTGCGGAATTCCTGGATGCGTGAAGCGAACATATGTGCAATTTTTTTTGAAAATAGCCATGCAATTGTATTTGATGGTTCGCATACCTATCCATCAATTCCATCTTAATCTTTTATTTTATTGTGATGCCTCGCAAGTATTATTTAAATCATCTAACGCAAGTTACATAACTGATCACGGAATTCAAACAAACACTTGGAATTAAGCATGTTTACTTTCATACGAGATTCTTCAGCAATTTGCACTCAATGACAAACATGCCAAGAACGCATTGATCTGATCTCAAACACGTAATCATCAGATCCAAGTATTCATTTTTTCCCAAGACTCGTTATCATTGCTGAAATAGAAACCGTCAGGTCTTGCAACCCAGTAGCAGTTAGTATGAGGTGTTCCATAATCGCCACATTTGTCATCAATATTGACATCGAAGACGGTAAAAATCCTGGTATGGGAACCCCAATAAAAATGACAGAAGAAGAGAGTCGTTCCCCAAAAGTTGGGAGTGAATCTCCAACTGAATGATTCGCCATTGTTCAGCTTGTGCATTCCAATGTCATCTTCTTTAGATTGACAGCGAGCCCGCAATGGTGTGGGGTTGTTTGGAACGCCGCTTGTTATATGAACCGTTACATCATCAATCAATTGTGCACGAGCAAGTTGAAGTATCAAAGTAAGGTTGATCAAAAAGGAAACAAAGCAATGACCCATTATATCTCTCAAAATATGAGATTGGTTTGTATTTCATATATATACACATACCAAGGCAAAAGCAATTGAAATCCTCCTTTTGGATTTGGTAGGGGAAGGCGAGTGGACTTTTATTTTAAAAAGTCTAAGTACATAAAATTATGTCTTGAACCGTTCGATGTATGTGGGTTCACATGAATTATGTCTCATGCTTTTCTCGTTCCTATGTGTATATTCTTATACTTTTTTTTGTCCTAGCATTTTCTTTTTCTTTTCTCTCATTTCATCTCGTTTTAGCCCCGACTAATTTTTTTTTATCCATTTCGCTATTTAGACCTTTTAAAAAATGATCCACATCTTTTATACAGAATATAATATTTTTTATATGTAATTCAAGATTCATATTGTATTTTAAAAATATCATAAAGAGAAATGATTTTCACACACCCCATTTTATAATTCACACCCTCATTTTTTGTCTTTATGTTCATGAATTTATAATATTATGTTTGGATGTGTGAAAAAGATGTATTGAAAAAGGGCAATATTGTAAATTTATTTGGATAAAGACAAAAAAAAAGGAGTGTGGATTGTAAAATGGGGGTGTGAAAGTCATTTTCCTATCATAAATTAATAAATTATAGATAACGTCTGAAAGGTTCAAATAGTGAAAATGGACAAATCTTTTTGGGTCGAGATGAGTGGTTGCATCCTTTATAGTACGACTTTCCCTTATTTCATTGTTTCAGGTCATTGGTGAACTCAATTTGTTCTTTTCTTTTTCAAATCTTGTTATATTTTTCTTCTCCCTAATAAACTTTTAAATTTCCATAAAATTTCCACTATCAAAAGCACATAGTTGTTGAATATCTTCATAATCCCACAAAATCTTACTTTTTTTCCTTATTACAAAATCTTAACACTGGCCATAGTTGAAAAGTAAAATAAAATAAAATGGTTACTAAGAACGAATTTTTTTGCTAATTTTGACTTTATTCTTTGTCCATTTGACTTTTTTCAATAACTTGTTTTAGTGAATTTTCATAAGAGGATTTGATTTTATTTCCCACTATTTAGATAGAAGTACGCTACCCAAAAAGTTTAAAAAAAAAAAAAAACAATTTGTAGAATTTCAAATGGAAAAACATGAATGACGACGCAATAATAATTTTGTAAATATGAAAAGTACTGAGTAAGATTTTATGAGATTATGAGCAAAGCCAAAAGAAAACTTGAATGAGAGGATGAGAAACACTATAGAATGGAGGGAGAGCTAGTTGCAGATTATGTAAATCTGAAACGTAAGATTTTGTAACAAGGAAAAAAAAGAAAAGAAAATTAAGATTATGTGGGATTATGAAGAAATTCAACAACTGTGTACTTTTAATAGTGGAGATTTTATGGAAATTTAAAAGTTTATTTGGAGAGGAAAAGGATAACGAGAGTTGGAAAAGAAAAGAACAAGTTGAGTTCACCAATGACCTGAAACAGGGAAATAAAAGCAAGTGGTATTATAAAGGATACAACTACTCATCATCCCTTCCTAAAATGATTTGTTCATTTTCACTATTTAGATATTATCAATAATTAAATATTTTTTTGATTTTTAAAATTACAATATATATAAATCTTGTACTCCCTCAGTCCCAAAATAATAGTCCATTTTGGGATTCCGTGTCAGTTTCAACGGCTTATATCTTTTAATGTGAACCCTAAAAAAATATGGATTATGGATCTTGTTTGATAGATCTCACTGAGAATTTTTATACAATACAAAAAAACTTCTATTTTTTAGTTTAAAAATTACAAGTAATTTCGTAGTGGACTATCAATTTGAGACGGATGGAGTATTAGATATAAAAAAAACAAGAACGCTAGTGACACCTCATGAAATAAAGCATAAAGTACTACATACTCATACATGAATTGTGAATCCCATACCTCATGTGAGTATGAAGTATTTGTCTTTGCTTTAGCAATTAGACTGGAGAAAATAAAGGCTTGTGTTATCTTTTTTTGTGTTACTATGAGAGAAAGTCGAAGACAGACAAGATTGTTCGTTGGGGATTAAGGTTGAAATTAATAGGAATGGGTGATTTTAGGGCTCTTTTGGCTGTTTGAATTACTTGCGCAATTTAGTTACCGAAACACTTTGTTGTTGTTAAAAATTATTAAGCTTGATTAGTGAGGAAAATGTGTGATGGATGAAGAAAAGTAAACTTGAACAGTAACCCCTGAAAAACACATGGTGAACTGTTCAACATCAGGCTTGAAGACTTTAAGCTTCCGTGATGGCCTTTGTGATTTGTTCAATAAATGAGAGTTTATCTCATCTTTCTTTCATCTTCTTGTTTTGCCTATAAATTTGCATGGGATCCGATTACGTAAGGTGTGCAAGAAATTATAAGAGTGAGTGAGAGAGAAAGGAAGATACAGACGAGTGAGAGCATATGTAATTGTTAATTTGTGTTCATTTGCAATAAAATTGTATTTGAGATTTTGTGTGTAAATCTGTGTACGTCTTCTCTATTTCTTGCACCAAGTTGTTTCATTGAAACAATAAGAAGTGAAAATACCTAGCAAAGGAGGACATCACAATCCGGCCAATTCCTCTTCTTCACCATTATCAACATGCAATGTAATTAAGTACTTTGAAGTGATTACCGTACCAGAGGAGAATAGAAAGACCAGCAAATCCAACCCTATTATTCAGTTCGACCATCAAGTCCAAATTCTTGAGCTAGATCCTCTTCAACAACAATCAACAGAAAACCCATTAGCAAAATCTGGGTCGCCCAAAGTGTTTTCAACAGTTTAGATTATCGATCGTAAAATAAGTATCCTACATGTAAGATAATGTTTGAAGTCTACACGCTGAAAAACACTTTGAACAACCTAGATTGTGCACTACAACCCGTCCTACAGGATCCCCGATTCCTATGGGCTTTGAGGTAACAGTAGCAGGTCCAGATTCTTAAGTTGAACCCCATCAACAACAATCAGAGGAGCCCCATCTTTATCACCCATACGGCCATACCAGCTTTCCTAACCCAATATTCCACACCCTAAACTTTAGAAAGGCATTGGGCTTCATTGTGTTAGAACACATAGCATTCCAGGCATTTCAATGTTTTCCACGGAAATTAAATCCACAGTTACATTGTACCATCACCACAAGATGCTCATTTTGTTCGGCATGCACCTAGACGTGCAAGATGATCAGCGCATTCGTTGGCATTGCGGTATATGTGCTTCAAGGTTGCATTTGTTTGTTGCAGCAGCGCCTTGGTGTGCTACTCTTGGTTCCTAGTTTAATTTGATTTCCGTATTACCAAAAAAAAGAAGATAAAGCACCCCAATTACTTTTATAGCCAACTTGCATCGTTCATAATTCAATAAGGGGCTTACGCTTATGAGGCATAATTCATCGGCATGCACTTGTACTCTGGCATTGGTATTCTCTGAAGCTCGAACCAGGCTCCCCACCCCAACTCTCTCTCTCTCCCCCCCGCCAATTTCACTGGTATACCATATCTTGCTTGAGCCCCAGATTTCCAAACTCTATTCATCAACCTTCATGTCTAACACCTGTGAAGCCATTCTCCAATCCGGTGTCAGATTTCCAGATTGCAATCAACAGCTCCGTTCTGTTTCATATGCAATCAACAAAATTAGTTTGGATTTTCGTAGCTTAATTTGCACTTAATCTTCTTCTCCAAGCTCAATTGGACTTTGGAGACTATTGTCTCACCTCAAGATCTGTATTCCAATCCATTGATTGATTGATAATTGCTGCCGATTTGCTTTCGATAGAAAGTGATTTTAGGAAAAACCATGATTATTGGATGACTAGTTGTGAAGTTACAAAAAAACAAAACAAAACAATACGTTTTCTTTTTTGTACCAACCATGTTTTCCATTTTAGTTTTTTTATAATGTAAACAGAGACAAGTTTTTATAAAACTGTTAAACAAAAACAGGAAATTGACAACCTTGCCAAACAGAGAATTAATCTGAATCTTTTATTTTTGTTTTTTTTTTAATTGGTTGGGTGCTCTGTTTTTTCAATTGGAGAGAGGGAGGGGTTTTTTTTTTTTTTTTTTGAGTTCCGCCCTAAACTACGTCATTTTGGACACTTAACGGAACTCCAACATCCAAAACCATGGTTAAGTCCATCTGTTAGGTCTCCTCTATTAAAACCATGGCGGAATTGGACGACATGGGTTTTTTTTTGTGATGGAATATAAAGTTTGGGTGTCATTTTGTTGACTGCTGAAGTCCAGCTATTTTTTTGAGAATTGGTTGAAAGTTCAGGAGTTTTTTTTTAAATTTTCCTTTTTTTTAAACATCAAAAAGTGCAAAATTGGTCCATTAGTTGGGCAACGAAGGGACCGCGGCCGTTTCTGCAAAGTTAATTCATTCCCCTTCAACCTCCTCATCTATGTGGCTATTATTCTCTATATATTTGTTGGAATTATTTAAAAAATATGAGGTACACAATCATTCAATCACAACTCAATCCCCAACCCCCCTACACATGGGGTCCACCTTATAATTGTGTGTGGATCACACGTGTATGTAAGGAATTGTGAATTAGATTGTGGTTGGATGGTTGTGTATATGTAGCATCTCTCCTATTAATTGGGCTATTAATCAATTTACCCTACCATTGCACGAGTGCAATTTTGTTGACCCTCTTTGAAAGAGGGCAACAAAACACTCCTTCCTATTGGTTAAAATGTGTGGGTCTCATCACAAAATGATATTATGCTTACCACAACGTGATGTATGCAATGCATTTTTTGGTAAGCATGACAACACAAAGTGATGGGACCCACACCAATTCAACCAATAGAATGGAGGGTTTTGTTAACCCTCTTTTCAGGAGGGTCAACAAAATTGTTTGCACTATGGAAACTCTGCACTATCAAATAATTCAAGGAAAAACAAAATCAACAACAAAGAATATGTGAATCAAAAGGAACTTACAAGCTTTGTTCTTGGACCCACCTAGTTTTTCCTTTTGTTCATCCATGAAATTAGTGTAGTTAATTGATAGATTTCTTTGTCCTTGAGTATGCACAAGACAATAAATTCCGAGCGCAGTGTAAATTTTTGCAAGTTGAAGATGATGAGTTTTTCCTTTATTCTCGTGTTTGTTTCCTTGTTTTAGCATCGTGCTTGCCGCGAGCGTCGATGGTCTTTGCCGATGTCTGCTTTTCTGTGCCCAGAGTCTGTCGTGACAGCGAGGGTTTGTTCTGGCGTAGCTTCCTTTGTGTGTGGCCAAGAGTCCGCTGCTTTGCTAGTTCTCTCTCTGCCACATACAGATCGGCGTTAGCTTTCTGATGATGAAGCTGCGGAGGGGTTTTCATCGGTGCTCAAATGATATTTTGAATGGGATGTCCACCAGTTTTAGGAGATTGTATGACTTGATTGCAAACTACTCGTGCCCTATATCTCGTTGTCGGTGAGAAGAGAGCTTTGTCTCATGTTTGGATCATGTCATTAGCATGCCTTTTCATTTTTCATTGCTTTATTCCTATTCATTGTATTAGGATGAAAGCCGTTTGTAAGTTCCGGATGGCTTCTTTCTATACGACAATGGAACTCGGATAAAAAAGAAAAGAAAAGAAAGAAAGATGATGAAAATCACAAATAGAAGTGAAAACAAACCGTCACATGTACTCAAAACTACTACTACTATATATCGATTCTTTTGTAATTATATTGGACCTACTGTTGCTTCATAATTTGCAAGCAGAAGTTGCACGTTTGAATTCGGGAAATACGAAAAAGCTACTAGAAT
Source organism: Gaultheria prostrata (assembly GCA_036023075.1). Classification (NCBI taxonomy): domain Eukaryota; kingdom Viridiplantae; phylum Streptophyta; class Magnoliopsida; order Ericales; family Ericaceae; genus Gaultheria; species Gaultheria prostrata. The sequence goes on along the minus strand of JAXBDA010001759.1, from coordinate 16,575 downwards.
GTACTTAATACTAAAACCGACACAGATTTCTATCTATGAAACGGAGTATCATCAATGTCTTTCAAACTACTTGGGCTAGGTTCTTTAATCTCCTTTCCTTTTCAGTTCTTCATAGGAAGAAACTCAAAAAACTTGTTTGGAACGAAGCTAGCATTATCGATCGATGCCATGGACAGTTGACAGTCCCTTTCTTCCACACTCCAATCGCGGGTCCGAATCGGAAACAGCTCAAGTGTCTGAGATTTTCCACACTCCTCTTCAAATTTGATCACATCCATGTCTCTACAATTGGGTGCCACATTCATGCTTAGGTTTGAAGCTTCTGGTGCTGCTGCAGTGCTACTTGGTGGTGTGGCCATGAGTTGGAATGTTGCTTGAGGAGGAGTTGAAGAGGGCTTCATTAGCTGCCACGTGGCATGCTTCGATTGAGTGGTTCTTGTTCTTGTTCTTGTCTGCTGCAACAATTCTGATACAGAGTCCTATATAGACAACATATTAAAAGTAGAGAAAATTTATGCAAAGTTGGAATAGAAAGTAGGGATTGCAGTTTTTCAACTCTTTTCTTTTCCGGTCTTAACTTTGGGCTTTGCGTATTTCCACGAGAGGAGTAGGGTTCAGGAAAAGTTTCCGATTCACGAAAGAGAAATGAATTCGGGTTCAGATTTTATTTATCTTTCTCGAATTCTTTCGGGAAAACTTTTTATGTATCTTAATATTTTCATTGCGGAAAAATAAATGTATATAAATAGAGGGAAACACCTATGGTCCCCATTACGTATGAGTTTGGTATTTGTTATGTTCGTTTTAATATTGTAAAATTTCACTGTTCACATCACAATTCACGGTAATCTACCAAAACATACGTAACAAAACCCAAAGTCTTACGTAGTACTAAAATCATATGTAATGGGGGTACTATAGATTTCTCCATAAAAGGAGAATTAGTAGTGATTTTTTCACCACTACCTTATTTTATTATATCCACACTGTTTTTTCTATTGTAAGTCATGTAAAATTACATCGTTATTCTTTTTACTCGTTTAATATGACAAATATATGAAGAACCTATGGTACGTCTCATCATGTATGATTTTGTTACTTGTTACGTTTGATTTGGGATTGAAAAAAATTCACTATCCACAGTTACCTATCAAAACATACATAACAAAACCCAAAATTATACATAACAAGTACCAAAATTATACGTAATGAGGCTTTCCGTGTGTCGCGCTTACCATAGATTTCTCCCAAATGTACCCATATTCATGTCTATCAGTTGTGCTGCAATATTTATGTATATATGGACAAGGAAAAGATAAAGATGGACAAGATCATGAAAAAAAAGATCATGCACACAGACCTCTGAATTTGTACTGCAATTTGAAGTTGCGTTTTTCTTTGCCTGCCCAATTTTAAAGCCTGTAACATGTAGAAACACAAATTTAGCAAATTGAACTTTGATATCCCAACCAGTTGGTCAAAAAATTCAACCAAATCTCTGTGTCCAACTTTTCTCTCCCCCAAATTCGAGGAATTATTTTTCAGTGTCAAGTGGGTATGGTTGACGAGGTACCTGCTAGCACACATCCAGCCGTCTAAAAATGTAACCGATGGCCCGGATTAAAACAAAATTTTCCTTTCCTTTTTTCATTTTTTTGTATATATATATATATCGATCCGACACTTCAATCCGGACAGTCCGTTGTATTTTTGGACGACCGAATGTGCGCGAACGGGCACCACGTGATACCCGCTTTACATTAAAAAAATTTCCCCCAAATTCTATCTCCTTGTGTGTCGTCCTAGTAGTCTCCAAATGAGTAATTACATACAAAATTTGAAACTCAGCAACCTCTTAGGGCTAGGATTTCTTTGTTGGACATGTGAATATTAAAATTATTGTGGCAACATGTGAAAGGCTATGTTACTTTCTATACATTCATATTTATTAAAAAAAGACACACTGCATGCAGAAGCTAGTGTTAGATTTTTATTTTTTATTTTGGGTACATTTGTACATAATTTTAGGAGGACGATAATTCCATGTTTCAGAAAAATCTTGAACTGGCGAGTGTTATATTCTTAAAAAGATTATTGGATGGATGAACTTGTATGCTTTAAAAAAAAATATAAAACTTAGATAGGACGGTCGTCCATCCTTCGTCGTTGTTTCCTCATATCGAAGTTGATCCCATTTCAAATTCTAATGTCTATTCACTACATGTCACATCAATCAAGGAAACAACTACATTGAATTCACTAATTGGCACAAGATTTTGTGTCCAAATTTAGCAAGACAAACTCTCTGCTTGTGTTACAAAATCAACTTTCGCTATCAGTCACCCAAGAGTATTTAGGCTCAAAATTTCATAACTACATCATTCTTCTAGTAAATACTGTAAAAACCGACAAATTAGCATTAAGATGCAAATTAGTCCAATATTACCGCGGAAATTTGTTAAACATCACGAACCTGTTTCTTCACTTTCAAGACTTGGCCTGCATTGATTGCGGCGGCGTTTTTGGCGCTCTCTAGCTTTGTGGTTCTGAAACCAGTAGAACACATTCTTCCCTTCGATTTTACCGAACCGACGAAGCTTTCCGGCTATTAGTTTGATTTGGTCAGCCGTCGGAGTGCGTGTTCCGGCTTCATACAGGTCCTCCAGCGCTTGTAATTGCTCCGGTGTTGGATTCCATCTTGAACTTGTCACTGAGGGTGTTGTGTTGTTTTCTGGCTCAATATTAGCTGCACTAACGTCTACTCATCAGAAATTAAGGCAAATCATACATAAACATTGGTTTTATATGCACCAAAAAAAATAAAAAAAAAGATTGAGAAAATATAACAGATCTATTTCTGATGTGGAAGTCAAGGGTCGGTGATATTGGGACCATGAAAAATACTATCCGTTAACACGACACGAACACAACACGCAGTTAGAGGAATCGGGTTAACCACTTTCTAACACGGACACGAGTGTATTTTAAAAAAAAAAATGAAGAAAAAGAAAAGAGGAGTGTATGCAAATATAAATACCCAGATGATGATTGGAGGTGGAATTGGATAGGATGTTTGATTTGGGAAGGAAATTACAAGTCATACATAAACAATAGTTTTATTTGCAAAAAAAAAATAAAATTTGAGAAACTATAACAGATCTATTTCTGATGAGAAAGTTTACAGTCCTTGATATTGGGACCATGAAAAATACGACGTGTTAACATGACACACAATTAGAGGGTTCGGGTTAATCACTTTCTGACATGAACACGAATACGGGTGTATTTAAAAAAAAAAAAAAAAAGAGGAGTGTATGTATATTTATACCCAGATGATGATTGGAGGTGGGAAGGATGTTTGATTTGGGAAGGAAATTACAAGTGCAAGAGGAAATGGGAAGAAGTGGCCTTGGAATGATGGGTCGAAGTTTCCAAGCACTAGTCAATGATGGAACAGACTTTGTATTATTCATGTTGTTGATCAACTCATCATGATGAATACTGCAATCAATACCACTATCCATCCTCCACATTGTATGTTTTGGAGAGAGAGAGAGAGAGAGAGAGAGAGAGAGAGGAATGTCGACAAAAGTGACCTAATAGAAGGTATAGATAAAGGAGAAATAAAGTGTTGGGGTTTACACAACATTTTAGGCACTAATTACAATGTAAGATTAAGGCATGGGTTTTTTTTTTAACCAACAATGCTTTCTCTCTCTCCTTGGATGTTAGTACTCCCTCCGTCCCATTTTGTTTGCTCATTACGATTATGCGTGCATTTTTTGAACTCTTATAGTTTTCAATCTATAATGTATTTTATATGCAATATGGATCTTATTTGATCGATTTGAATTAGTTCTATTAGACAAAAATTTAAAAAACTGTAAAAACATTATAAATAAAAAGATATAAACGTTTGAAAATGGCACGGATATTCGTAGTGAGCAAACAAAATGAGACAGAGGGAATAGTATTTTTTATAACTGGATGTCCAGTTCAGCTTATTAATAGCTTGACTTATTCAAGAACCGTGAAATTAACAGGCAAATAAACCTTGAGTAATAGATTCTTTAATTTGAGGTGAGAATAAAACCCGCATGCTTGCATGGTTTTAAATAAAAGTTGTTGCATATCGTATCGGCTGTTACCTAATGCTGGAGCTTGGATTAAGTTCCTCACTTGTTGCTCCCAATCAATCAATTGATTCGGGTATTTCGACCCGTAGAGATGTAGAGTAAAACAAGGGAAATGATTTCACACACTCTTTTTTATTCTCAAACACTCTATTTTCCGTCTTTATTCATTTGAATGTACCAAATTTTCCTTCATATGGAGAAAGTGACTTTTGAGGTAAGGATAGTTTGATAATTTTAAAGTTAATAAAGACAAAAAAAAGTATGTTTGGAAATAAAATGAGGGTGTGAAAATTATTTCCCTAAAACAAAGGCATATTAGGAGGATGGAGCTTATTTTATTTGAAATTGAGTGTAGAAATCTTGAACTCACAGAAAGAGAGTTGGGTGGACTAATGGCTAGATGATAGCAAACCCTGCGTTGAGATGTAACATTATTGGAAAGCCAAAAAGATTAACTTATTATCTCGAATATCTGGAATACAATGAAGAAAAGGGGAACCGCAATTGCTATAAAACCAAATTTCTTTTGATGTTTTGTACAGAATATATACAATGATTTTTTCATGATCTTTTTTGTTAAAGCTAATAATAGAGTAACGTCATGACTCAAATTTGCAAACTATCTTTATTCAATAATATTATGAACACAACACTTCACCACAACAGACTACGTTTTTTTGTGAACGGCAAAAAAAAAAATATTAATCTTTGAAAGCAAATTAATTACGAGGATTAAAAGATCCAAAACATGAGGCATCACTGGAAAAGAGCAACCATAAGAAAGACAACTCCATGCTCTGACAACCATATGTCGCCAAGATCAGACGGGAAAATAACGTCCACAACAATCTACATGGCACTGCATGATTGGTAATGGAGAAAAAGTCCTTCGAAACTATTTTACCACGATCAATTATGCAATGCCACACAGGCTGTTGTGGTTGATATTGTAATGGAGTGTTGTTCCGAGCATTATTGATCACTATTACATCAAAACTTAAACTCTTTCAAGCCGGCTTGTCGTGTAATTTTACCACGATACTAACTTTCTTTGAAAAACATAAAAAATAATACTCCATCTGTCCTGATTTGTTTGTCCATTTTTTGGGATTGTAACTTTTAAGAAGGCATAATATTTTTATTAGAAAATGTTGACTTTCCAAGAATACCCCTCATTTTTTAGCATTAAATGTGGGTAGATATTTTACAATGCACAATTTATTTAAAAGAGAGAGGGTACTTATGGAGCTTTCATGAGTCAATTTAATTTGAATAAATAATTTGGGACATTAAAAAGTCAAAAAGGATACAAATAAAGAGGGACGGATGTACCCTTTGTCAAAAAGGATACAAACAAAGTGCTCCCTTCGTCCCATTAGATGTTCTATTTCTTTAACCCTTGGTTGGAGTCTCCTCCCCTCTCCTTCCATCTTGATGTATTCTTTGTCAGATTTTACTGATACGCCTAAATGTTTTTGCTGATAAAAAAGAAGAAGAAGAAGAAGAAGAAGTGGGATGGAGGGAGCACAGACTTGGAGTTTTCATAGTGAGCTAAGTCACTACATTTCCGTAGTGATTTCAATTGTGGGGCCTCCGAAATCTTTATTTAGCATCGAAACCGTTCATTTTTTAGAAATGTTTAGCACATTATGGGTACAAAAAAATTATGATCATCATAGGTTGGTAGACACATAGTTGAGACAAATTTGTCTTACAGTGTATTCTCAAAGTGATATTGGTCATTCATATAAATGGTAGGAGTATTCAAATATATGGCTATACATATCCAATTAATTTGATTTTTTATGTTAATGAACTACTCAACATTCCCGAAAAATTATACGGTTCTGATTATAAATACGTACGTATTATAGAAGACCCACAATTGAGATCAGTATGAAAATGTAGTAACTTGAATTACTACGGATTTCCCAAATCCGAGGGAGCACACTACTAGTTACTGCTCATTCAAAAGTGAGAAAGCAAGACAAATGGGTAGTCGTTTTCTTGTTTGAAAGGGAAAAGAGCTGTCGTTTAAAATGGGGGGAAAAGTGGAGAAAGAGGACATGCAGTGACAGTAGGTTGACCACACTAGATACATATGTTTTCAGAGGTGTTTAGATAGAGCGAGAGAGACAGAGAAAAGGGCAGTTTGGAATGAGAAGAAAGATGAAAGGCACGAGACACACAGCAATGGACAATAAATGCAAAAGAGAAATGCAAGTAATGTTAGTGCAAAAGTTGAACCTCTGTGATCATACAAACCCTATTTCCTTTTGTGAAGAGTCTCTCTCTTCTGTATACATACTATCACTCTATAGCATAGCATGCATAGCACTCTTTTTTCTCAACCACTGTTAAGTCCCTTTTGTTTCCCAACTCCCAATACACCACCATGTCCCCAGAATTCCACGCCTCCCCTCCCTTTTAGGTTACAACTTACTTTGTCATCTCTCTTCTTTTGGAATCACCTACCCTTGAACGTCCCATCTTTATCTTAGAACGCCCCCTTAAAAAGAGGCATATATGTATGGATCAACGCCCCATTACGTATTATTTTGATACTTGTTACGTATGGTTTAGTAAAATTACGAACCGTTATGGATTTTAAAAAATATACTCCCTCCGTCCCTTTTTAATTGTGTTACCCAGAAATTCCAATTATTTTTCTCTCACATCAATTTTTATTTCTACTTTCCATTACTTATACTTATCAATATAATAATACCCACTAACTTTTTAAAAAGGAATCTACTTTTAAGGGCAAAATAGGAAATGTACCCACTAACTTTTCAAAACACATACTACCTCCGTCCCTTTTATAGTGTGAGCCGTTGGATCTCCTTTTTTGTGTGTTGTCAAACCCACAATAAAACTCTCACAAAATCCTCACAGAGAAATCCTCATAAAAGATCTAGATCATCCAAGATGTACACCCTAATCTATTCCTTATTTGCTATCCGTTATTGGCGTTTCAATTTTTTCAAGAGACATGTAACAATTGCAGTTACATTCAAATTTAATGACATTATCGTTGCCCTATAGTCTATTTTTCAATCCCTTTTATTCAGTTACTTGGGTTACTTTTGGTAAATCATCACATTTCTACTTTTACTTGTAAAAGAGGACCAATATTTTGGAACATCACATAAAATAGAATAATGCATTAATAATACACATGGTTTGGTTTATTTCTGTCTTTGTTAAAAAAAAATTCGCTTTTGTTAGTTTTGTGTCATATTTTGGCATCTATTCAGAAAATTTAGAGTAGAAAGGGGTAGGGGCTGTCGCTAACTGATCGTAATTTTTACTTTTCTAATTACTCTCAACAAGACTAACCGATAATCCACAAGAACTTGAAGCAAAACTACTAAATGTGAAAATTTATTGGATAAAGATTAAAAAAAAAAGTCAAGTTACTTATTTAAGCCAAACCATAGTGGAGCCCAAAACTGTATTGTACTACTAATCTTGCTGCATAATTTCAAGTATGCACAGATGGACAATCTTGAAAGTTCTGTAGAGAAAATGGTGAAAGGACCCTTAAAAGCATGTTCTTTCGTGCTCTATCTCATACATTCAAGTCAGTTTTTGCATATCTCACATAATTATCGAAAGATTAATTTTATTATCCAATAATAGTGGGCCCATTTAAGCCGGGATAAAGTTCTATATGAACTGGTTCCACGAGATTAGATTTGATAACGCATGAGAAATTCAAAATTTAGTGATTTTAATGGGAGCAAGGCCTTAAATTTCAGGCTATATATGTCCACGAAGACAACCTCTTAAGATTACCTTAGAAAAAAAATGCTTCTTTGGGGCAATGAAACCCAATTCAAAGAACTTTCTTTGGATAAGTCCATCACTGTTATAACCATAGATGGGCCGGCCCAATATAACTCTGAGCTTACTATTACGGCCTAACTCTAAATACCCAAATCCATGACTGTCTAAGTTTTCACCAACACATTTAGTATGGACTTAGACAGTGAAATAATATTTCAAACACATTTAATAATCATTGCACTTTACCTTATCAAATTTTTTTTGTAAAGTATTTTACTTTTAATGAAATAATATTTCAAACATATTATTTCATTATCAACTTTTTTTTTTCAAATTTTAGTACAATTTCGCTACACTGGCAAAGCGAAATGAGATAGCCACCACCTACTTTTAAAACCATGTGATGCGCTATCGGAATTATATTTTAACAAAATTTTATAATTTTGACAATAGTCTTGTTTTTTCTCTCTTTCTATAAAACCCACAACACAATTTCAATTTGGAGATTTAGGAATAATTTTTTTTTATAAAGCTATTCTTCGTAATTGGAGCAAGATTAGTAAAACTTTGAAATTTTAGTTTTTTTTAATCAGCAGTTTTAGTTATTGTTTATCTTTCTTTTTTTTTTAAACTTGATCAGCTGAGACAATTCAAACAATTATTTTGACAGTTTTAGTTATTGTCATCATGTTATCGAGTTTTATTGTTGTGTAATTCCTATTTAGTGTAGGTTATTATTCACGTTTCTCAGCTATTTTAGGTTTCTTTGTTAGGCATGTTCTCCTTATTTGGTTAGGATTTCTTAGTCACCAAGTCTTGTAGCCTATATAAAGGCGTGCTAGAGTTATGTTTTATACACATCAATGAAAGTTGTCTATTCAATTTTTCTAATATAGTATCAGAGCCATATTCAAACGAGATCATCGTCGCTGGGCCCTGCTAGGTTTTTCTTTTCTGTGGTCTAAAGATGCTTCCGCTTTCGCTGCTCAAGACTGCTCAAGGACACCATATGTTGGTGGAACTGAAAAATGGGGAGACATACAATGGGCGTTTGGTTAAGTGTGATACTTGGATGAATATACATCTTCATGAAGTCATTTGTACTTCTAAGGGTGGAGATTGGTTTTGTCGAATGCCCGAGTGCTATATCCGTGGTAATACGATTAAGTATCTTCGAGTTTCTGACGAGGTGATTGATAAAGTTCAGGAAGAGAGTACGAGCCGTACAGATAGGAAGCCACCAGGAGTAGGGCGTGGAAGAGGAAAAGGTAGAGAGGACAGCACCAGTGGGCAGCCAACCAAAGGCATAGGTCGTGGCTTTGATGATGCAGCTGCGAAAGGGATGATAGGTGGTGGTCGGGGCCAGGGTGGTCGTGGTGGAAGCAGAGGTAGCGCGCGTGGCAGCCGGTGATACAAAGATTGATGTAGGACAAGATATTAAAGGCTATCACTTACATAAACATTATTTTGGTAAAATCTTTTATTTGCGATCAGTATTAGAATATCTTATTTGTGTTGCTTGTTTTGCTCGTTCCTAATTTAGCAAAGCTAAGATTTTACATTATTTTCTTGTTCTAATAGTCTTGGTTTCCAAATAATGATTTGCCTGGTCTCCACTCATAGTAAATTCTTTTTTTTTTTTTTTAAATGTTAGTATTACATCTAATACACATCAATGAAAGCAACTTTATTGTCTATTCAACTTTCAATATGGTATCAGAGCTATAGAGTCTAGACCTTGTGAAAAACTCGTTCTCTGTGGGGCAGCCAAGCCTCGCTGCTGTCCACCGGACTACTCACATCATGTAACTTGCTTGCTTTCGGATTTCACACTAGATCTCTACCGTCCCTGTCTCACTCCTGGATCTTGGTTTCTTCTGGTTCTCTTTTAAGGCTCCTGGTTTCTCCTGGCTCCTCTCTCTTGGCTCCTAGCTTCTTTTGGTTTCTTTTTCATACTTAAGTTGGTAGACCTACTTGAGTTTGAGGGGAGATGTTAGCGTAATATTAAGAAAATTCATGTCTCTTAGAAAACTATGCAATGATATATATATTTTTTCCACTTATTTGTTGAGCATGGAATAGAAAGATATTTGACATTTGAAAATTTTTCCATTGCAACTTGGCCCCAGAAATCTTAATCCTAGCTCCAATACGCATGAGATGCTGCAAGTGGATCCTTCTTGAATAAGTCAAACCCCAATTAGCCGAGAGAGAGAGAGAGAGAGAGAGAGAGGCGCAACAAACGGAGGAACCATATTTGTTTAGGGTAAACAAATGGAGAAACCATACTACAGGCCAAGGAGTAGTTAGGAAATTAAATGCTAGATTTGTCATGAAGTTTGAAGCCAGATACTACAAACTCATGAATTAAACAACACTCTTAAACAACTCTCTGTCATAACCAAGAAAGCAAGAGAACTGAGCAGGATTTGTGCGCAGAAAAAGTGGAACAAAACACATAATAGAAAAACATGCGACCACTATTAAATCTTGGGTAAATTATCAAAATCACCCCTGAGGTTTCTAGAAATTAACAGATTGTCCTCTCATGTTTGGGAAATTACAAATTATCCCCCTGTCGTGATGTAACCGTTAGGAAATTCCACAGGATCTGTAGTTTCCAAAAACCTTATGTGCTTTTAGTAATTTTCCTCAAAAAAACATCTCCGGAGACAACAACTATTAATAATCCATAGTCCCACTCCCCCAATCTTTCTCTTATGTGTATCTATCAAGCACGTTTGATTGCCGGACTATTTTTAGAAAATGTTGGATAAGATGGAATTAAGAAATAAAGGGGACAAGTGAGGTCCACGAGATAATAGAAGAGATTATATGAGTATTAGGATTAGTTGTGCTGTGTTTTTGTTAATGTGAGATAAAGATGGTGACAATTTTTTTCAGCCGTTGAATGTTTGGAAAAAAATCCAAAGGAGGAGGGGATCAAGTTAATACCCCTCCTCCTCCTTGGATTAGTTAATACCTCAAATGGGGTATTGAATGGATAAATAGTCCTCTCTTGTCCAATTTGGTCTTAATCCAGTGTGCATGGAGCCATGGACTATGGAAAAAAGGAGAACATGTGTACTCACCCTTAGGGCCCGATTGGACCCGGGATGAGTTTTTGGTGAATTCAATAGTAAGGGGAGATAATATAGTATGGAGTATTATTTATGGAGGGTGGACTCACATTGATGTGATATTTATGAATGATAGATAAATAAGTATTTGGTTTGCAAGATTTTAGTAATAAGGGGTGTAAAATAGCAGTACTGGGTTTGTTTTGAAGTTGAAATTGATGGATAAAGATAAATTAGAGGGTTTAGGCTGAACTGGCCCAAACTAGAGAGGGCTCATCCCGCCGGATAAAATATGGGCAGGGTCTACTATGTCCATAATTAAGAGGGGGAGCACGCGGATTGAATAGTCCAAACCAGGTATCCGATTTTTCTTCCAAACCATGGATTACTTGTGGGCCCAGGATGACTAATCTGGGCTAACCTCATCCACCCACCTATGTTCCCATGTTAACCCCTCTCTTATCCCACCGTCAAAAGAGCCCATAATATGTAGGGGTGTCAACGGTCCGGTTTGGTCCTGATTGGTATGAATCCGAGTACTAAACCAAAACTCTACGGCTCTACGGTCCGATGAAATACAATCCGTGTCCAAGCCAAAAGTCTACGGTCCGGTTCCGAAGCAATAAAAAAATCACGGTTTATCCACGGATTATTACATTCCACTAAATAAAAACAGAAATTCCACATTTGCTTGAAGAAAAGAGTTAACTCATAGCAACCATAACACTTATATGACTCCCAAGAGCTTTTATCGATGCTACAGTAACTACACTAACTCAACTCATAACAAAAAAAGTGGCCTGTGTTAAGCATATAAGATAAGAAAAGCCTGAGTTCATCTTTTCATGCTCAATCAGTATGAAGTTTTCTTCATCCCCGAAGACTGACCTAACCTAAGTAAAGGCACCTTTGGGCGGGGACTACTCTGTTATCTTACATTCTTCATTCGCATTAGAGACAGACAAGCAAATTGCAATCTTGTACTCCGGTACACGGAACACTAACTTCATTTGCATTATATATATATATTTTATTTTTTTATTTATTAAATTCTCACGGTCTGGTTCGGTTTATCCACGGTTCTTTTATGAAAATCCATGGACCGAACCGCGAAGCACGGTTTTCTAATTTTTCAATCCGTGTTCGGACCATTAATCCACGGACCTAATCCAAAATCTACGATTCGGTTCTGATTCACGGTTCACGAGTTTTTATTGAGAGCCCTAATCATATGTACACAAGTGAAAAATCATTACTAGTATAAAGAACACAAATTGATGCCAGAAAAACCAACAAATTTAAAAGTTAAAAAATGGGTAAAAGGGACCAGAAATCAAAGATTCAAAGGTCAAAATAAGATATATGAAGGTTCCAGGAATCAAGGGTCAGGATCATGTGACTAAACCCAATTCGTACTGAGCATATCTCTCTCTCTCTCTCTCTCTCTTCCTCCCTGGTCCCCCTGTCTCTTACTAAAAGACTTTAACATTTTCTTTTTTTGGTTAAAAAAGGCTCAACATTTTCAAAGCCTTATGGAGTATAAAGTACTATTGAATTGGAGGAGCATCCCCTCTGCTCTGATTTTGGAATGAATAGTCCTGTTAGTGTCATTTGTGAATTTTTTAGGCTCAATTTATGATCGGAGATGTTTATTTTTAGTGTTCGTTGAGAGAATTTTGTCAAAAGTTATGCTCATGGTATCCATCAATATGATGTTGTAATTATAAACGATATGATGTTGTAATTATAAACGATATGAGGATATCTTTATTACGTCAAAATAGGCATAAGCCCACAATCACCTCAAGCATATTCAATATATTTATGAAAACATACCTAAAGCAAAAAATACACTACCTACTAATGTGATGCACTCTGAAATTTATTTTTGTCTTATCAACATAATCTTTGACACAACATTAGTTTCAGCAAGTTCTTGAAAAATAAGAAATTACTAATAACACTCCAGTCTACTTCTTTTTTTCAAAGAGTATTATGATGGTCTAATTAGATTGAACTACAAATCATCCAATCAACAAGTCATTCTCTTCACGTGCATCAATTGATTTGACAAATTATACTACGCGAATACCATAAATACCCAAGATACTGCGGTGGAAACTTAACCTTAGTCTCAAAAAGAGCTCAGCCATAAGAACAACATCTAGGCTTGTTGAGAATCTGAACTCCATAGAATTCCATAGGAATCCATTTCTTTTGGAAGTGCCCTAGGCACTACACTCCCGTAATGCCGTCAATGGTGGGCCCAAAAAATCTCCAATTGCTCTATGAACTGTTCATTTTCTTAGGAACGTTGAGCATACCATGCGTGCAAAATCACATTGGTCAGACAAAGGCAGATACATGATTTTGGCACATTTTTCTTACAGTTTAGTCTCTAAATCATATTGGTCATTCGATTTTGTAAAATAAACTGTGTTCAATCATACAACTACGAAATATCCAATCAATTTAAATTTCTACAGGAATAATCTACTCAATATTTTCCAGAAAAATAAACTGTCTATATCAAAAACAAAGATTCTAGAAGACTCATAATTGATGACACTACAAAGGTATAGTGTCTTGCACCACTACAGAAACCCCAAATCCATTTCTTTTTACTAAATAAGTATCCATGTTACTATTCCAGCTGGATTCAAAAGTTGTCTATAATTTTCAATCTATAATGCAAAAACTATGCAATATGAATATTGTTTGATAGAAATTAATGAGTTCTAAAATTCAATCTTTCAAAAGTATATAATACATTATAATTTGAAAGTTATAGATAATTTAAAAATAGAATTAAAAAGTGAAAATGGATACTTATTTAGGTACGGATGGAATATTGTTTTTCAAGCTCGGAGGGAGCACACCTAATTGACTCTCTCCCTCTCTGCTCTCTCTCTCTCTCTCTCTCTCTCTCAAAAGGCTACACTTTTTTCAAACTCTGACACAATAGAATTCCATAGCACCCATTTCTTTCTACACAATATTTTGTTGTTTAAGCCAGAGAGCTCTCACTCAAGTTGACTCCTCTCTCTCTCTCTCTCTGAAAAGGGTTTTAGCATTTCCAAAGGCTATTAACACCCTCCTCTTCCTTTCCCCACACCATTGCTGTTCAACACTTGGAGAGATAGATCTCAAAAAAACACTTCAACTGTCCTCTCTTGTTTGGTCTAAAAACAGAGCACTGCTATTTCTACTCATAAAGCAGTTGGAGCAATGAAAGCAGTAAATCCTCCACAAATCAGAGGCCAAAAAACAAGAATCAAGAGCCTTAGATCGAGCAAATTTGCAGTTTTCATCTTCTGGGTACTCCTCATTTTGTCTCACTTAACTCCATCTTCTTCCCACTACATTCCCCTGTCCGACCGCAACCGGTCTCCATCGCCGCCGACGACGACAAGAAAATCCCGGTTCTTCGACAACGGCGTCAATGCGAGACCGTTTCATGCTGCTGAGAACAGCCCATCTGATCATCGATCTGTCGGCGGTAGCAAAAACGACGACTGCGATGGAAATTCTTACGACGACGACAAGCGAGTAGTTCGAACGGGGCCAAACCCTCTTCACAACTAACGACAAATCGACGACGTCTTTTTGGTTTTTGGCTATGTTAATTCTGAGAGCATCTCCAGCGGTTAGAGTCTGAAATTATGTCTCTGTTTGTTAGGGGTGGTTTCCCGTTTTTACTAAAATGGGCTAAAAGTGCTAACAGATGTATGACGAGGGAATGATCTCAAAATTCGTATTTAGCTCTTTTACGACTTTTAGAAAAAATGGGAAACCACCCCTTAGTGTTATTTTGTGAATTTTTGACACAATTGCTTTGCTTAGGAAATTTATGTTGCATTTTGGGACGTTGCTACTTGTTCTCGCTGGGACTTTTTTTGATGTTTGAATTGCGGTATCAATACATGTAACAGTGGCGGATATCAATTGTAGCGGTTGTGAATTTTATAAAATTAATTTCAGAAATTTTTTCAAAAAAATTGCCTAAATCAACCGGGATAGGATAAGCATCATTACCATAGTGGTCGAGTATTAGCCGTGAACTGATCCGTGTATATGAAACAAACCGTATCATATAACGGAAATCCGCCCATGCATGCGATTTTCAATCTCACTGGTATATCGAGGGGGTAATGGCATCAAAAGTTGCCAAAACCAATACGTATCAACCGATATTTAAAATCTTGTCCCAAGAAGCCAAATGTGGCTGAATAAGTGACCAAAGCAATATTTTGGCTGGAGTAATAGCTTATAGTTGAATCTTGCAAATATGGGTTGGTGAAAAAATATAAGTTTGATTGGAGATTTTGGCTAAGAATTGGGAGATGGTGTAGTGTAGTTAAAAGACTGTGCAAGTTCTTTCTGTCATCAGTTCTCTCTTTTAATTTTCTCTGACTGTAGAATCAATGGTAGCATTGCTTTAGCCCTTTTGGGTCCCTGTTTTAGTGTTTAATAAGGGTATGGAAAGTGTAGCAATGGTGAGAGAGGAAGAATTTTTCAGTGCCGGGTGGGTATTGCCTACGTAGTATTCGTTCGGCAACTTCAGCTGAAAGCGCGATCCCGTGGTCTGGAAGAGGAGAGAGAGCGGTCGGAGTGAGTGAATCGATCTCGGCCATCCAAAACACTTTTGGACAATCGAGATCGTGTTTGGTATGGACACGTGGTACTCATTCGGTACCCAAATTTTTTTAAGAGAGAGAGAGAGAGAGAGAGAGAGAGAAGGCAGGCATGTAAAAGAAGCAGTTGGTAGTGTTAATGATATTGCTGCTTTTGCAGTGTTTTCTTTCCTCTGTACCTTTCTGTTAGGACTTACTGTGTTTGTATTTAATTGGTGTGTAATTACTAGTGTTCATCTACTACGACTGCTTTTTTCATTTTCTCTCTCTCAAAAATGGAAAGGATAGTGCTGGTGTGCGGCCTTGGTGTGCAGTACTCGAGTCGTCAGATGTGTTCTCAATAGTCTTGATTTTATCTCGGCATTTTATAAATTTGAGCCGTCCATTGCCAAGATGAAATCTAAATCGTTGATTGCCGAGATCAACGCACGGCTCGGATTCGCACACCAGGGGCGCACACTAGCACCCAGGTCCCTCCAAAATACTTAGGTCTAGTTTCTCGAAACTTTTTTGTTTTAAGTAAAAAAAAAAGTCAAATTATTTCTGTTATTTGATTTTTTTTGGAACTTTTTACTTGATTGTGATGAGAATATCTTTTGAGTTTTTTTTTGGTCATTAGACAAAAAAAAAAAAAAAAGATAGAAAAAAAACCCCCCAAAAATTAATAATTGGAACGATACCTATAACATATGTCTGTACATATATTTGCATATATATTTTTTGTAACCGTTCACTATATGTGGAATCTAAGATTTACTGTACATATATCGAATGACTTTAGACACTGATACAATATGTTTTAAAACATGTAAGAGTGTGTTTGGCCGCTTCATTTTCCCCTTTTCACATTTCCATTTTTGATTTCTAGCTGTTTGGCCGCTGTCCCCCAAAACGAGTTCTGGCAGAATAGATTTTCGGATTCTCACTTTCCAGGCC